>RXPK01000948.1:0-243448 GCA_004143645.1 Protaetia brevitarsis | reverse complement strand
TTAATATTTAAAATATATGTATTTTGATATTAAAATAGCTTTACTCTACTGCAGCTTGAAACTCTAAAAAAAAAAATCCATTCCTCTGCAATCCCTTTTCCTCAAATTAAATCATCCTTATTATGAAACCTCCCAAAAATGATGTTTGTCCAAACCCTACCGTCTTTCCAAAAATCCCTTCACTCATCTGTCAATAATTATGATGATTTTGTCTGTAATTCCCACAGAGAAAAGAAACCTATTTCTACCAAAAAAGATTCTTCCAGCTTTCATCTTTTCATCTTGGAACTTCTCTAGCAAATTTCCTAGAAAAGATTCTTCAAGAAATGAAAATTCGATCTGAAGCTATTCTAGGAAATGATCTACCCACCTTCAAAAAAAGGAAATAACACTACAGATTTAACCAATTATTGGATTGTGCAAAATAGACTTGGAAATAATAATTTCTATTCTAAAGATTTAACCGTGGTCAACAGAAAACAATTTGTTTTATTTAAGTCTTCGAAATTTAGATTGCCCTCTAAAGGTTTCTTCCAAAAATAACCCATTTTCATCGAAAGATATTATCTGAAATTAAATCAACTCCACTCGTAAGTTCCCCAAAGACTTATAATTACACCTCTTTTCCAAAGTCTAGCCTACATTAATCTTAGTACAAATTGCTGGGGTTATCCCCACAAACAGTTTTATTAGTCCAAGAAGAAATGAGATACGTCCTTGTCAAGTGGAAGCAGTCTCATGTCTGATGTATCGATACATGGTATCAAACACGTTACTCATTGTCCCTCTAAAAATTTCTTCGGATATTTGGCTAACTCCACTGATGACTTTCCTAAGAAGGCTTCTCTTTATAGGCAAAATCTTATTAGTAAATTAAGTCGCTCCCACTAGCATTGCTTCCAAAAGGAAGTAACACAACCTCATACTACTACAAATAGATTAATAGCTGTATAAAAATTACTTTGAAATTCTTTTTCTCAAAATAAATAATCTACCTGCATTTTTTTTCCACACGTTAAAAACTGCACTTGGTTATTCATCTAGCGATTGCTTGGAAAATTTGGTTAACTTCAGCTATAATTGCCCAAAAAGCAAAATTGATTCACTTCCAGCAAATACTTTCTACAAAGAATGCCAATCTGAAATTTTTCTAATTATCAATAACCAAGTTAAAATTTTTCCGAAAAGAAATACCAGCTTGATATATAAGAACTTTATTATTAACTTTAGAACTAAAAAAAAAATTCTATAATTTTTCCATCAACCTAAAACTTCTTCAACAGAAAGAATCCACCTTCTTTCAAAAGTTTCTGCAATAAGCATACCATCTTTTAACTTGAAAATTTTCATCTCCACACTAGAATGTCTTATATTATACCAACAACAAAATTCCCTCTAATTTACATTAACATCTTCATTCAAATAATAAGTAAGTGTGTAAAACACTTTTGGCCAACTTTGTACGTTTATCTTACGTGAAAGGGTCCAGAAAAAACTGGCTACCGCCTCGGACCTAAATGGACGCACCTAAGAGCGGTGAAAACATCTCGGAAGCAATAAAAAAACTCTGCCGCATAACTTAATTATGTTCGATTAGCGCTCTGGGCTTAATTGGAATATAATAAATGCGTTATTAGAAATGTTTGTCGTTAGGCGGCGCTCATACTAATTTGAGGAGGCGTCTGAGTTTTGTTGACGTGATTTTGTTTGACGTCCCAATTTGAACCGACTGAAATTGACCGATGAATGTGCGTGTTGTGTGGAAAAGATTTTAGGATCAATAGGTGGAAGATGGGTCGCTTTGTCTTGTCGTAGATTATAAATCGTTTGTTGGGATGTTAGAAATGTTGAAATGAATTTACAGATTTACAAAATTTTTTAAAGTATGTTTATATATGTGCTAGTCTACATTTCTGTTGAGGCAATCTCCTAAATATGTTTCCACATGTCTAACATAGTTTTGGTAATGTTCGTGTGTTACAGCTTCAGAAGCATTATGAATTTGAACATATAATTGTTTTTCATCCATACCCTAACAGCCAGAAATATTACATAGATATTTTTAAAAATATATTTTATAAATATTTTTCGTGAGAGGTTTTTGAATATATTTTTCATATTTTTTTCTAAATATAAATAAAATATTTAATTAAAATATTTATTCCATATTTTAAAATTAATGTAAGCGCTATATTTTTTCTAAAATATTTGTAAAATATTTATATGAAAATTGATATTTTTTATGCAATCTATTTAATTTGTCAAAATGAACTAAAATTGTTCTTGGTTATTTAGAATGTATAACGTCGATAACGAAAAGTTGAAACATACATAGAGTTGTCTAAAAGGCAAGAACTTGTTTTTTCACACTCACCATACAAATTAATAATCAATAATTCTGGCATCTTTTAAGGCATACTGAAGGTTTATCAAATTAATCACTATTTTTTAATTGAAGTGTTCTAAATAAAAAAACAAACGTATTTATTATCATTTATTTGAATAAGCCAATAAAAATGAAAATACTCATTTTTAAGTCTAGCCTTGGCTGGTGCCAGGTACAACCCTATGGCTTTTTCATATCTTCGGTAGTGGCGCTCTCATGGCGTTTCCTTGTGGCCTCTAAAAAATGCCAATTGTATTAGATCATACATGAATAAAACCGTACAACATTATCAACACCTACTAATACATTTGGAGCAGTTACAATAATTGGAGTGGTAGCTACATTCTAATACTTACGATACTATTTTTTACTTTATTTTCATAATATTTGAAAACATTCTACGTACAAACAATAGAACAACACAACGTATTCTAACCTCTATTTGAGGTTATGACGCTTATCTACCGAGATGAATCTCTTAAGCAAATCAACTAGTAATTTATCTGGTAGATGCAGTACATATATGATGCATAAAATTCCTACAATTATATTATTAAACGATTTCTGTACATAGCGATATTGAGCATTCCAATTATCTTATAAATGCCATGACATGTTCAAAGTTTTGCTTACCTCGTAGACACCACAAAAACTAAAACACACCCCGCAACAATTAATTACACAGTTAACCCTAATCTGCCTTAATCGTATACTATTATAAACTATAACATGTAACGGACAAACGAATGAAAACGTTGATGATACGCACGTGCGCGTATGCATTCTATGTACCTAATCCATAGACGCATGAACAATACTAAATCATATAACACCGGCACCGTAATCAATAGAGGTGTTGTGTTGACGTTCGCAACTTACAAATATTACAAATAATATAATACAAAACGCAGATATATTAATAGAAAAGTTACAGCCCTCAACTTAGATACTAATTAAATCATATTAGATATATATTATCTAATTTAATCTTTAAACTATCATTTTAAATAGGTACATACTACTTAATATGTATGCATATTTTACCCATTTTATATTATTCGTCCTACGCACCAAATGTACAAAAGCAAAAATGCAATCCTTTTCAATCTTTTTATATGAAATAAATATTTACAGAAATACAAAGCAAAATATTCTTGCAGAGTTATGAAAAATATATCGAGAAAACATTTGCAATAAAAATATTAATCTCCTTATATATATATTTTAATATATTTCCTAAATATATTTTATGCATATTATATTAATATAACTAATATTCAAGAAAGATTTAATATTTTTTAAATATTTATAAAATATGAAATAAATATAGTTGGTCACCTGGGGTAGTCTGTCTTCATTTTATGCTAGTTTTCCATTGGTTAAACAGCACTTCAATTGGGTTTTAAAAAGGACTGACATTGGGCGTAAATACTGATACATGTGCATAAACTTTGATCAGTTTTATAAAATCGAACATCGTCCATGGCAAAATATGCACATTGTCATTATCTTTGGCTCAGTGGCCAATCAAAAATGTCAACAATTCTCAAAAGTGTTCTACATTGTACGGCCAATTTTGAGTGGTGAATAAACATATGATTTGTTTGGGCCTTAACTTCGTTGGCTTTACTATTTTTCTGTGATCTTCCATAAGATCTTCTAGAATTCACTTGAATCTCAAATTCGTTAATAAAATATATTTTTTTCTGTATAAATCATTATTCTGTGATACAGAACAGCATAATCACTCCTACTTTGGATAATATCTAGTGCGTTACGCCTTTCTGGGACAAAAGAAACGCGTTTTGCTGAATAATGTCTCTGTTAATAATTGATAAGCTCACTCCTAGTTGTGGATTTTGCCCTAACAAAATCCTAACGTGATGAGTGTATGAGAAAAGAAAATTGTGTTGGACAGTGTTATTAAAGCACATACCTCGTTCAAGGTTTTGTTTCTTTTGCGTTCTTTCAGCATTCACATGCCTGTCTTAACAATGTGATATCGTTTTGACAGTTAAGGAAATAGTTGTATAATAAATTTGACAAAAGAGGAAAAGCAAAAAATATGTATTCTCGTATTATTTAACATTATATTCCACAAAATTAATAATACGAACCCACCTCATCAAAATTACATCACCACAAGAGCAAACACCCTCTACCTCTCATGAATAATGAACCCGCCCTTCCACTCGAGGAAGGAAAAGAAAAGAAAAAATCTTCGCGACGCGCGTGTGAAAACTTCACCGAAGTCATTAGCGCCGGCAAAGGGAGGCTCCGGACTCCACCCCTTGTCATTCTTCAAGTTCTCCACGATCTCGACTGACTAAGATGAACAACTGTGTCGATTCTGATTCGGTCATCAATAATCCCATACGAACACACGAATACCGTGGTGCCGGGTTCAGCGAGCGACAGAACGACACGCAAGCCCCCCTCTCACCCTTTCCTAGACACCCTTGAGACCCCAAGACACCCCCAAGCATCATCGGGATAATGCGGTCATTAGTGCCTCCAATTTATGTCATCCATCATCAGTTTTTCAAGAGAGCACATCAGTCCGTGTCGAGCTCCTCCCTTTCCGTTAGGTCGATGTGACGTGCCTTTGAGGGTGGGGAGGGGGAATGAGATGACATACAGGAGCTGTCACGTAACTGAGTAGTGAATGTTTAGCTTTAAATTTAAACTAATTTGAAATAGGGATTTTGCAGTCGTCATAAATAATGAGAGCATATTAGCGATAATAATGGGCCTAGATCATTACCTTGCGGTACCCCATATGCGAATTATGTACTTCAGCAAGTATTTTTAACGAATCGATGTCATCGTAAGGAGCTCTAGAATAGCAAATAAAGCATTTTAATCACAAATTCGAAAAAAAATTAGCCAACCAATTTTCATATTACTGAAATCCACTTCCGGACGCGTTGCTACGTCGACCAGAGTGATAAATTATCCCTGTCGTACGCGTAATAGGAAAGTTTATCTGCGTTCAACAGTGAGCTGTTCATTCGTCCGTTATTTTATATCTCTATATTCGCTCTGACAGTGATGTATAATGTGTGTGCAGACTCGTCGGGTGCGGTAGAAGGGGGAGGGAGGCATCGGGACGCTCGACGGACCGTTTCGCGACGTCACTTCACCCTCTGACGTGCTCTGATTGATTGCCGACGTCATCACGTTCGTATTTAGTGAATAATGTGGATTTAACACAACAGTTATTGTGGTTTGTGTAATAGAAACGATGAAAAGCGTATAAAATTTTAATTCGATACAGGGCGTACCTCAGGATACTTTACTTGGTCCTATATGTTTAATATTTGACGTATATATTGAAATGTTGAAGTAATAAAAATTATTTAAAATTGGAATAATGATGGATTTGTCTCAAATACAATAATATGTTTTAATAAATTAAGCATATTTCTTATTTAATCAAACGACTGAGGTAGAAAAGGATCTTTTGTTTTCAGATCATTATTTAAAATGTCAAATATTCTTCTGTGAAGTGAGATACACATTTGGTATGGTTTTTTTGGTCTAACAACCGCATTTACCCAAAATATCTATTGGTGAAATTCTTTTCCTTCATTTTGTGATTGGATGCTAATATCCTTAAGGCCAGCATGCGATTGGATATATGTTTCTGCTTTCTGTTTTGCTTTCCACCTGTCCCAATCCAAGATAACCTTAAAGGGTGTGTCAAAAGGGAGCTTGAGTTTCAAAGATACGATTTTGATTCTGGCATTCTCAGAGGTATTCTGCATTTTCCAAGTCCCACAAAATTTCAGTCTATATGTTCCCATTCTTACCTTCCCTCTCAATAAATATCCATAGGGGGTGATGTAGTACAATTTCTATAGCAGCAGAGCTCCATATATTACCTTTGAAGGAATTGCCGATGTAGTTAATATTTGGAGTTGAGCTGTGTGCCTGTTGAATATTTTAGCTATACTTTTCATTTAGATTATATTTTTTCGAAGAAACAAAAAACAATAAAGACACTTGAGGATTTAGTTTTCAAAATTCGGTTAAATTTATGGATAATAATTCTATGCAAATCCCGTCATTCCCAAACTGTTATCTCTCCATCAAATATACCAAAGATTTTAATTGCAATTTTCGCGAGACATTGGGTGACCCCACATCATAAATCTTCTCGAAACTATGACCCATTTTTGTTTGATTTACGCCACTAACACGAAATTTTATTCAAAAATTGTATTCCTTAAAGGGATTAAAAAAAATTCTCCCCCTCAATTGAGAAGTTTTACCACAAAAAAATAATCCAGTTCTGTGATATTGCTTCACCCTCGTTTACGATTTTTATGGAGATTTAGAATTTTAGAAGAGAATAGATGATTCATTCTATCAAAAACTTGACTGAAAATTGGTGAAAAAAAAATCAGTTGTCAATTTCTTGAAAAGGATTGATTTATTCCGACAAAAATAAAATTCTTCAAAAAATTAACTAACAGTTACCTACTTACTTATATCTAAATTTTTATCAGAAAATTAAATCAAGCGCAACTTGAAACATGTCTTCAACTCAAATTTTCTTCATAACTTACATCTTTCATACATTCTTCAAATTTTCGTTTATAATAATAATAATAATAATAATAATAATAATAATAATAATAATAATAATAATAATAATAAAATAATAATAATAATAATGGATATTCATGTCAGACGCAGTACATCAGTGTATATGAATCGTCAAAAAGATAACAGCAATAAATAATATAAAAATTGTATAAAATACAGTGACAATACGAAAAATTATATAAACATACAATAAAACATATGAACGAATCAACAATTAACAAATATGTAGAAATGTGTATATAAGAAAATGTATATAATAAGAAAGTGTGTATGTATTTATTTATAAAGATATAGAACTCCAACAGGCTTCAAATAGCCCAAGAAGAGTTCCCAAGTACACTCATTACATGTAAATAAAAAAAAATATAAATTTTGCCGCGAAAGAATTAAATTTTATTTCATCCAGGCGTACCCCAAGATACTGCACTTTGTCCTATATTCTTAACATATCGCAGTATTTCAATATTTTCCTTGCAAAAAAAAAGATATTGCTTAAGAAAAATTTTAATCACGCAATGTTATTGTTATAAGGTTGGCATGCGCGACTATACTAACTGCCAAATAAATTTTATTTACAGCGTTTCACAAAACGAAGTTAATTACTGATGCTGTAATTTTGGTGAGGTGAGAATAACCATTAACCAGTTACTACATGTCGACATGAGTCATGCAGAAAACATCATCGTTTGCACACGTAAAAATCTATGTACAAAGCTGAGATTATTCACGGAAAAATGTTGGCTTCTATTTCTGTAGGATATTACGTTTAAGGCTTGCCAAAATAGTAAAGTTTCATTATTTATGACAGCAGTATTACAAAAGGATTTTCTTATTGAGTAGGTATATTATTTACGATATCAGTGTCACCTGGAGAATTTGATTAATTAAAAAATTGACGACACTAAATTATCCTACGTCCGTGTATAGATCTAAACTTTTTAATTGCCCGCATATTAACCCGTCCAATAATCTATTAACGAATTTATTACTTTGTGTACACAACGGCGGGATCATCGCTCATCACACATCAAATTCTGGACGGACATTATCTTCCGAACGCAAATATTGTACGCGCATACGCGTTGAACAAATACATTGTATATGACAAAATTTATGACTGATTGTAAATTACAGAGATTATCTGACCTAATTCCGCGAAAACTCATATTATATATTAAGTCAGATGGTCCGTATAACATGCGAACATAAATACAGATAATATCCATCATGCTTGCAAATGTATTCGGAATATTTTCGTTAATAATTTGTTTTTAAATTTAATTTATCATTATTTTTTTTTGGTAATAATTTATGTTCGCTCTGACAGTGTCGTTAATAAGATTATAAACAATATGCAATGATACACGATTATAGTTGCTTACTCATTAAATAAATTAATGTTATAAAAAAAAACACTAAACTATTTTAAACTGTATTAAATCAAAATAATACTATAAATTTTTTTTTCTATTTTGCGTTCATAAAAACGCAATTGTAACACGCTTTTGCGTATCGAAAAGTGCTTCATTGTGATACGCCTTTTTTCATTTCTATAGGTTGGCTGTATTGAATACATTATGACAGAAAGCAAAATTGACGTTTAATGCATGTAAATTGTAAATACTTTAATCAAAAATTCTATACAAATTTAGTTTACATTGTTATTGTTATGAAACGTGGAATTACTGTATACATTTACACTGACGGAACAAGTATCTTGAGCATGTATTGTTATGCCAGGCAAATTCTTCGTAACAAAGTTTTGCTGAGTTATGTTATTGGCTTTAATGGTAGACTCTTGTGATTGAGAATCATTCGATGATATAACTCTAGAATGACCAGATGTACTTGGCCCTGATAAGTTGTGCGCTACAGCCACTTTACTTTTCATAGATGTTTCGATGTAACCCTCAGCTACCGCAGATGACTTCCATCCACCATGACGTTTTTATAGTCAGCAAATCACTGCCTGCGTCTGCTAAGTGTGTAGCACTAGAACGTCTGAAGCAATGTCCAGTATAAAGCTCTGAATTGGGCAATTTTAGAAAATCAGCTATTAATTTAGGCATTTTGCCAATCGTATTAATTCCAATCGGGCACGATATACACTAACCATTGCGATATATAAGGAAGAATCTTGAATGATTAATTTTTTTTGGTCGCAGGGCGACCTATTTTTTAATTAAAGTAATCCATCTTTCATCCGTAATTGCAAAAACTCTTACGATATTATTTTTTGTTTTAGGTACTGTCACCAAAATAATATCACTCTTAAATTCTAAATCATGTATGGACATATTTGTTAATTCATCTCGTCTACAGGCACCTGTGTAACCCATTATTAAAACGATCTAAAATTAAATCCATTACATAAAAAATTACATTTTGCAAATAATATCGTACCTTTATTGCTTAATACAATGCGTCAGACTTCTTCTATAAATTTATTAATATCTTCAATGCATAAATTTTTAGATTTCTAGCCTCGTATCCCTCAGAGAAATCGTTTTAAATAGGCTTGTAATTTAATATATTTTGATATGTCTGTATTTTTATAAATGGAAAAGCAAGAACGAAGCATGGAATACATAGACCATAAGGTAGAAGATTCTTATTTTTACCTTGTAATTCAAAATATGCCAATAAAATGTTTCAGATATTGTGTTGATATTATTCTGTACAGCCCATAGTTCAAATTGATGGTAGCATTTTTCATATACTGCTTTTGATTTTTTTCGGTAATAAATTTATGACGGCGTTATCCGCAATTTCACGCAGTTGTGGTGGCGTACAAGATAAATTTGTCTCAGTATCACTCATTTTTTACAGTTTACAGAGACTATATTATGAAATATATTGTTTAAACAATTTAAATAGCCGAGTTTGAATTTTGAATTCGTCAAATGTCAATCGTATGTCAATGTGACCAACTTCATATAAAAATAAAACTGAACATTTTTAATGAGATTTTTTATTAAGTATTTATTATCAATTTATAATGCAAAATAGAAAAAATAGTATAAAGGACTCGTTTCATAAGGCTTTTTGTCGCACTCGTTCATTAGAAAACTCGCCTGCGGCTCGTTTTCTAAACTTGAACTCGTGCGACAAAATCATGCCTTATGAAACTCGTACTTTAATATACTATAATGTAATGAAAAAGAATATTTCATTTCATTATTTGAATTAGAACGTGTAGAAAAGATTATCGCAGTTGAAGATTATTTGTAAGAACTGCCACATTTTTGATAACTGGTGAATGATGAATGTTAATCAGAATAAAAGTTGATGTTTGATTTGATACGTAGGAATCTTTTAAATTAAAATAGTGATTTCACCTCACAAATGTTGGTTTAATTTAATTATTGTCTTAAGAAAGAGGGCATTTGGTTGTGTATATTTCCTGGAAATTTATGTATAATAGTTGATAATAATAATTATTTATTTATTATTATTACATACATTTATTTTTAAGATATTAATTGATCCTTAACTTTTATATATTAAGAACAAATTACAATTTGTGTACAATTAAATGTAATTCTATGGATATTACAAAGAATTAATTATTAATATCAAAATTTATTTGTCACTTTAAAATAAAATTATAAAGCAAGATACTAAAATAAACAATGTAGTTTGGGGTTTGAATTTATACAAATATATATATTGCTGTGCTTCATAAGAGGAAAACCACCAACCATATTGAAATGTAAAATTATTATTTTATGTACGCACCTGTTTGTAAGTCCAGTATAATTTAGGTTAGATCGTATTTAGTAATCATAGAAATCGAATATAATTTATCGTCTGGCAACTGTACGATATCCTGGTATCCTAGGTGTTCACTTTATTTGAATGGGGAGTGACCCAATGTAATTCGTTAGTGAAAATGTTGAAAAATCCTTGGTGACTAGGTTGTCGATAAAAAAGCTGCTAAGAAAGGTTTATTTTATTTTTATCAAGTGTAATGAATTAAGTGGTTTTCCTGTGTTACATCTGGTATTGAAGGGATTTTCTATTTAAATTCATGTAATTACTCTATTCTGAAAATATACAGAAAAAACGTGAGGATTGTTCGACATTATAGGAAATTTTGCTGTGTTTACTACACCTGGATTACTTGTTCTACATGGGAGTATGCATGTGTTTGCTGTTCCGAATCTAATCGTACATCCTGAATGTAACGAAGGAGGTGAATATACGAGCGAATCTGGATTGTCACTACAAGGAAATCACATTTGGAGGTACTCTGGCGTCTGTATGAACCGATAAACGAGATATCTGGTCAAAACATTGTTTAAATTATTATATAAATGAATGTATAACTTCTATAATATTTTGAGGTTATTATTTCGTATAAGATTAAAATTCTGAGCTTTTATAAGTTGGCAAACGTGGTTGGTGGTTTTCTATTCTCTTATGATAGCGCGGGATATTTTAAAAGTTTCTTTTTGAATTAAAGACTCTAAATTATACTGGACAATTGATAATACTTGTTTGAATATTCCAAATAACTATACTCACCTTGAGTAAGAGTTCTCATACTATTTATATGTCTCTCATATAAACTTATTAATAAATTATACATGTTATTAATGATTGCACTGTTTTATTAATGGAATTGTATTGTGTCTATCATTGCAGGAAGGTAGAAGAAGAAAGAAAAGGCAGATTTAATTAGAAAGTTATTTATTTATTTTTCTTTTCCGTAAAAACATTAGCCGGGAAAATCACAATAATATATATACAGGGTTTTCCACGGAACTGGCTGGTTAGAAGTTTTCCGGCTTAACGAAATTCCTCAGTTTTAAAAAAATGGGGTTTGCAACAATTTGGCACTTACTTTCTTTCTAAAATATTTTCACCTTTTTTGCACTTTCGGTTAACCGGAAGTCGCCACGAACTTTGTTATTTTAAATGGAACACCCTATATATTATTATAATTTTGAATTTACCATAAAATTCTATGACGATTACCATTAGGGTATCTTATACCTATCTTCAACTGTTTCTAAGATATTACGATTTTTGTTAAAATTTTGACATTTACATTGTTGTATGTAATTGATTAATTCTCCCTTGATTTAAGTGTCAGAAATCTCCGACTTTGAAATCAATAAGTACTAACATTGTTTTACCAAAACGTAGAAAAAAAATTCAGTGACATTATACAGGGTGTTTAAAAATTAGTGACATATCCAAGAATTTTGAATGCTGCGAAACTTATTTTTTTCAAATAGAACACCCTGTACATTTTTCTATTTTTGGGTGTACAATTAAATTCTATGCCGATTTGCTGTAGCATTCCCTATACCCATTTTCAGTAGTTTTCTTTTAAATTACTCGTTTTGTTTATTACCGCTTTCAAATGGCCGAATAATTTCTATCTGGTGGGACATGACATTAACATCACAACAATTTATTAGTAAGTATTATTGTTATAATCATTGTTTGTTACACGTCGCGTGCTCAGATCGATGAATATTTTTATGGAACTTATGAAATAGATAATGAAAAATATTGGAGGAGCTTATTCTAACCTAGATACTATAAATTTATTTTAGATTAACTGAGAATGCAGGAAGAACTTATAGAGACTTTAATGTAATTAAAGGAATTTATTTTCGGCTAATATATCTAATAAAATTCAGAAAACTTTGAAATAATACATTACACAGATTACACACTGTACGCAACTTTCGGTACTACCAAGCAAGATTTAATGATTCGTGTGACGAGAACGTTAGACCCAGTTGAAGTGAGAAGAAGTATAAGGCGACACATTAAGACGTCGAATAATAAAATGCTTGGACGTAAACGGAATTCACATTGCGCATTTTTTTTTGATGCTTTATGTCATGGTTCAAGTTTATGCTGCTTGTAAATTGCATTTGTTAAGTATGCATGTATCTAAATATTCTTCATAAAAACCTTTATAATTTTGAAAATACTTTAATATATCAAAAACTTTAAAACATTTGTCTGACAAGCACACTACGTTTTAGTGAAACAATTTTTGTTATGTTGTCGTCGTTATCGTTTACGCCATTTCCCTTAATTTGAAACCAAGCTATTAAGAGAAATCATTTCAAAATTTTCTGGATTCCGTTAGATATATTAACCAACCAAATAAATTCCTTTAATTACATTGAATTCTCTATAAGTTCTTCCTGCATTCTCAGTGAATCTAAAATAAATTTATAGTATCTAGGTTAGAATAAGCTCCTCCAATATTTTTCATTATCTATTCATAAGTTCCACAATAATATTCATCGATCTGAACACGCGACGTGTAACAAACAATGATTATAACAATAGTACTTACTAATAATAATAAATTGTTGTGATGCTAATGTCATGGCCCACCAGATAGAAATTATTCGGCCATTTGAAAGCGGTAATAAACAAAACGAGTAATTTAAAGAAAACTACTGAAGATGGGTATAGGGAATGCTACAGCAAATCGGCATAGAATTTAATTGTACATCCAAAAATAGAAAAATGTACAGGGTGTTCTATTTGAAAAAAATAAGTTTCGCAACATTCAAAATTCTTGGATATGTCACTAATTTTTAAACACCCTATATAATGTCACTGAATTTTTTTTCTACGTTTTGGTAAAACAATGTTAGTACTTGTTGATTTCAAAGTCGGAGATTTCTGACACTTAAATCAAGGGAGAATTAATCAATTACATACAACAACGTAAATGTCAAAATTTTAACAAAAATCGTAATATCTTAGAAACAGTTGAAGATAGGTATAAGATACCCTAATGGTAATCGTCATAGAATTTTATGGTAAATTCAAAAATATAATAATATATAGGGTGTTCCATTTAAAATAACAAAGTTCGTGGCGACTTCCGGTTAACCGGAAGTGCAAAAAAGGTGAAAATATTTTAGAAGGAAAGTAAGTGCCAAATTGTTGCAAACCCCAATTTTTTAAAACTGCGGAATTTCGTTAAGCCGGAAAACTTCTAACCAGCCAGTTCCGTGGAAAACCCTGTATAAAAAAAATAAACAATTAGACTCAGAATATAGTATTTGCAAAGTAATAAAATAAGTTGAAGACCTACAACTGAAGAAGAACGGCGCAGCGAGAAACTAATGCCTCTTCAATTCATTGTGGTGACAGCAGATTTAGTTCCCTTATACAAGAGCGATCATGCGGAAAACGTACAGACATTAGGCCTGAACATGTAAAGAGGGATTCTTTGTATTGTGTGACGAAAATAATACGAACCCTGCTTTGAAAAATTGTAAGTGAGTAAAATGAAAATTATTAGGGGCCCATTGTGGCAACAGATTTCTTTTTGGCACTTTTGAAACTTTTTAAATCTCTTAGTGAGATTCCAAGGTAATACATAATACCTTTTTTTTGTATGTAGTTTAAATACTAAATCAGTTTTACGATGATTTCAATGGAAATGAACAAGATTAAAGCAATTTAATGTATATTCACCTACATTACAATAACATTAAGCATGATTATAATATTGTGGTATATGATTATGATTTATTGACACCTATTAACATAATAAAAACTGTTAAAACTCACTTCTCAATAAATACTCGGAAAGGATTCTTGGTAACATCAAAAAGAAAAAAATTAATTAATTAGAAATAAATAAAACGCGGCTTCTTCAAGGCTCTCAAAATGTCAGCGCAACCTTTGAACAGGCAATAATTAAATATTAACATTTATATTGAGACGCTTCAGATATCGTTTTCACCCAAAATTGACAGACAGCGGAGGTCTTAATTTGATTGACACTTGTAACATAAACGATCAATGTTATAATTCGGCCTACATAGTATCTAATTGGTCAGAATCATTGGGCTTCTCAAAAGGACTACGATTAGGAACTTGAAGGGGTATTATCAAGGTATTAGCGAGGTGATTATAGTTTTGACAATTTAAAGTACGGCTGAGGCGAGGTTTAATTACTGGGTCAGGAGGTTTTAACTGTCTCTTTCATTAACGCATTTTAGATTTAAGAAACTGTCATGATTATTAAAGGTTTTAAATAAATTTATGTTTCAATTTAAGTAACTGGGAATTATTGTTTCTCAATTAGGCAGAAAATATTATTACACAAAAGTTTTAAATAAATGAATATATAAATAGCAATAGCTTATAATTAAAATTTGATGATAGTACATATACAGGGTGTTAGGTAAACATGTGGCAAACATTCAAGGGGTTATTCCTTGGCTTATTCTAAGAATATTTTGCTCTATGATGATTTTTCAAAAACTCCTTTGTTTCGAAGATACAGGGCGAACAAAATTTGCGACAATCATATTCGATATTCGTTGAAATTATTAAATTAAATGAAACTATGGTGTACGCTAAAGAGTTTATCAAGTATAAAAAATTATTTACAATGCGTTGTCATTTTTTCGATCTCTATCACATGAAACGGCTGTTTGATCTCGTAGTGGATTTCATTTGAATACGTCTCATCGGTCGCATTTGTTTAGATTGAGTGACGTTTGGCTGTTTGACGTGTCTTTAATAGTTAGTGAAATCCTCTATCATGATGTATACAAACGCCGAGATGACTGACATGCATTTCATGTACGGACTTGCTGATGGCAACTCATTAGAAGCTAGACGATTGTACATTAAACGATTTCCTGCCCGTAATGTAAAAATCTTCGAAAACATTCATCGACGTCTTCGTGAAACAGGCTCAATGAAACGAAGTGGAGGGCCAGGAAAATCAATGACTGCAAGAACTGTACAATTGGAACAGAATGTGCTGGAGATGATGATAGAGAGATCCTGCTAGTTCTAGGCGAAAAATTGCAACTAGTTTGAATGTAAGTCATTGGAGAGTTTGGAAAATTCTTAAAGACAATTTGTTGCATCCATACCACATGCAACGCGTTCAGGCACTACTACCTGCTGATTTTCATCCACGTATTGCATTATGTCAATGGATATTGCAAACATTAGTTCACATCCCTCTATTCCTGACACAGATTCTTTTTACCGATGAAGCCAGTTTCTCAAGAAATGCAATAAGGAATTTTCATAATAACCACGTGTGGGCAGATGAAAATCCGCATGAGGTATTTGAAGATCGTTATCAACATCAGTTCTCGTTGAATGTTTGGGTTGGAATTGTGGGTGATTTCTTCATTGGACGCGGGTCATTTTTCATTCATCATTAAGTTAGGGTGGGCACTTGATGTCCGAGCACTTGAGCTTGGTGCTCATAGTACCATCCCTATTGATTCTCTTATTTCCACTCGAGCAGCTTGGTGGTGCTCTATAAAGTCAGTATCTTGCCCAGTGGAAACTTGAGGACCTTCGAGGGCTCCAATAGATTCTCTCCCGAATATTTCTGCCTGAGTACTTTTAGTTCCTCACATGTGCAGATTACATGTAAACTCGTTTCCTCCTGTAGTTCGCATCTTCTACACACGGTTCGCTTACACGGCCTGTGTTGTATAGACGCTTTTTCAGAGGACAGTGACCAGTTACCAACCCAGTAATGGTTTTAACTTCTTTCTTACTGCGCTTGAGTAGGTTATCAGAGAAACTACCATCCCCATCCCCTATCAGCGTTTTGGTATGGAGTTGACCTTCAGTCGACTTCCATTTCTTTGTACTTTCTTTATCTAACCAGGTCCAGATCTCCCTTCTTGCGGAATCTTTAGTAATCCCACATACGGGCTCTGGACCCATGAAGTGTCTCTTAGAGCCCTCCTTGGCTAGTTCATCGGCTATTACGTTGCCCTTTATATCCTCATATCCCGGCATCCAAATCAGAGACACCGTGTTGTCTCGTGCCAGTGCATTGAGGGATTGTTTGCAGTCCCTAACTAGTTTTGACCTAGTTACAGGGTTTGAGACTGCCTTAATGACAGCCTGGCTGTCAGTCATTATATTGGACCGGTATTACTATCAGAAAGACTTACTGGCGTGGTGTACCGCAACTTTTTGGAAGTAGCCATGACTTAGAGAGGGTAGGAATATTTGGACTATATGATATATGAAACCCACACCTCGCCATACGGATATGAGCAGCAGAACTATATCATGGATTTTTTCTGGACTATGTGGCAAGTTCTAGAGTCATCAGTGGCTATCGTGGCATCGTTTTATCAAGGTGCTAATTCTTTCTTTCCTTCTGTCTTATACACATTTTAGGATTTTTGATGCTATACCGTTTTCATCTATATTTTTCTCATTTTTTTAGTTTCCGGCATTCTGATTATAAGATTTTCAATCTACATCGTCACAGATGCATCTTTACCGTGACCCACAGAACGCATCTACAATTACCAACCGGAATAATGGTGCTACCAGCCAAATAGGGCCCTAATCAAAAGCCTCAGCGTGTCGTATGGATCGATAATACCCAGTTCGAATATAATTTACAACCGCAGTGCACTAACAATGGCTTTACGCGATGATTCCATTCTTCGGCGCGCTGGGTATGGGCCCACCGTGCAGGAGGATCTAATGACACGTCCCGTAGGAGGTCTGGGGTTCTACGCGGGACCCACTGAGCTGTCCCGCTGTTCCCGCTTAGAGCTGCGTCATCGTAGAACATCGTCCGGACGTCACGCGGTGTTTGTATTCGTCGTGTGGTGTGAAAAGTCGGCCGTGAAAGGATTCCTCATTAGAAGCGGTGAATTCGGATTCTGGTTGCACGGTAATGGCGGAGCTAATGGTGATGGGAGGACTTTGTGAAGCGAGGAAGCGATCTCAATGTGCGGTTTGTAGAAGAATCGTTGAATACTTGTGGAATTTCATAATTTCGTTCTTTGGTATGTATATCGAATATATCTAAATACAATCTAAAGATTATATTTGGATATATTCCAGATCTAAAGATGTGATCAAATCGATGTTTTTTTTTCTGATAGAAACTCATATTCATCACCTGAAGTTTTTTAAATTCCTTTTTTACAAATCGGTTAGCATTTATAGATGTCAAAGGTCCCAGATTCGAAAATACTTCTTTCATAATAGAAAATATTGTAGCATAATTATCTTTTCTTTTCTTGCAGCAAATAAGCAACTGTATACAGCGTGAGTCGTTAAGAATGGCAAATCCGGAAACTGGGAATAGTAGAGCCTAAAACATGAGGATTGAACGCAAAATCCAAATATTGCTCGTTCAAGACATACAGGATCTTCAATTCTCGATTCTAAATTGTTAGTTGGGAAAAGTGACTACCCTAACAACCAGAAATATTACATAGATATTTTTAAAAGTATATTTTATAAATATTTTTCGTGAGAGGTTTTTGAATATATTTTTCATATTTTTTTCTAAATATAGATAAAATATTCAATTAAAATATTTATTCTATATTTTAAAATTAATGTAAGCGCAATATTTTTTCTAACATATTTGTAAAATATTATTTATATCAAAATTGAGATTTTTATGCAATCTATTTAATTTGTCAAAATGAACTAAAATTGTTCTTGGTTATTTAGAATGTATAACGTCGATAATGAAAAGTTGAAACATACATAGAGTTGTCTAAAAGGCAAGAACTTGTTTTTTCACACTCACCATACAAGTCAATAATCTTTTAAGCATCTTTTAAGACATACTGAAGGTTTATCAATAATTGAAGTGTTCTAAATAAAAAACAAACGTGTTTATTATCATTTTATTTGAATAAGCCAATAAAAATGAAAAATACTCATTTTTAAGTCTAGCCTTGGCTGGTGCCAGGTACAACCCTATGGCTTTTTTCATATCTTTCGGTAGTGGCGCTCTCATGGCGTTTCCTTGTGGCCTCTAAAACAATGCCAATTGTATTAGATCATACCATAAATAAAAACATCGTACAACATTATCAACACCTACTAATACATTTGGAGCATTTACAATAATTGGAGTGGTAGCTACATTCTAATACTTACGATACTTATTTTTACTTTATTTCATAATATTTGAAAACATTCTACATACAAACAATAAAACAACACAACGTATTCTAACTTCTATTTGAGGTTATGACGCTTATCTACCTCTCTGAATCTCTTAAGCAAATTAACTAGCAATTTATCTGGTAGATGCAGTACATATATGATGCATAAATGCACAATTATATTATTAAACGATTTCTGTACATAGCGATATTGAGCATTCCAATTATCTTATAAATGCCATGACATGTTCAAAGTTTTGCTTACTTCGTAGTCACCACAAAAACTAAAACACACCCCGCAACAATTAATTACACAGTTAACCCTAATCTGCCCTAATCGTATACTATTATAAACTATAACATGTAACGGACAAACGAATGAAAACGTTGATGATACGCACGTGCGCGTATGCATTCTATGTACCTAATCCATTGACGCATAAACAATACTAAATCATATAACACCGGCACCGTAATGAATAGGGGTGTTGTGTTGACGTTCGCAACTTACAAATATTACAAATAATATAATACAAAACGCAGATATATTAATAGAAAAGTTACAGCGCTCAACTTAGATACTAATTAAATCATATTAGATATATATCATCTAATTTAATCTTTAAACTATCATTTTAAATAGGTACATACCTACTTAATATGTATGCATATTTTACCCATTTTATATTATTCGTCTTACGCACCTAATGTACAAAAGCACAAATTCAATCTTTTTTTTTATATGAAATAAATATTTACAGAAATACAAAGCAAAATATTCTTGCAGAGTTATGAAAAATATATTGAGAGAACATTTGCAATAAAATATTATTAATGCTACATAACATATATATTTTTTAAATGTTTTCCTAATATATTTTCTATAATATATTTTATGCATATTATATTAATATAACTATTATTCAGGAAAGATTTAATATTTTTTAAATATTTATAAAATATGAAATAAATATAGTTGGTCACTGGGGAACCCCTCTGAACGCCATCTCCTCCAGCAGAATGTTAAAGTTAATGATTTTATTTCTAAATTTCCCAATTTCCATTGGGCCGTGATTGGCCCCGTCACGAGCCGCCACTGGTTAAACGATAGAAATTTAACACCAGCTCGGAAGCGTGCACACTGTATCTATTGTATCCAGGAATGTGCCATCTCCACATCATTTCGTTCTATGCAAGTACAATCACGGTCTCTCATCATAAGCGATGGTTCGTTATTACGTATGTACTACTACGGCACTACTTTCAACACCTAAAATCCCTGATTCGTTTTCCCGTACGGCAAACGCGCACATCCTTCACACACGCAACCGGTTTCATGTCAATTTG
Organism: Protaetia brevitarsis; assembly: GCA_004143645.1. Taxonomy (NCBI): domain Eukaryota; kingdom Metazoa; phylum Arthropoda; class Insecta; order Coleoptera; family Scarabaeidae; genus Protaetia; species Protaetia brevitarsis. Next base: position 223,192 of record RXPK01000948.1, on the reverse strand, counting down.
CTGTGGCGTTGCCGTGCTCTGTCATGGCCGCGTCGGCACACCGCCTTTGATGTGAAACGGTGCCCGCTTTGACTGATATCAACATCCGCACATCAATCTAATTATACGGGCCGTAAGCGACGGGCTTTTGATGAACGACGATCCGTTCAATTCCCCGGAGGCGGTACAAACAATACGGCTCCCGCCATCACTCCCCCCTTCGTACGGTCCTTTGTGTGCCTTTACGACCGTCTGACAGATTGGATTATTTCTTTTGGAGCGTTTACTACCATCGGTCTGGTCACAGGAGTTACGGTACATGACTAATTATAAACATAATATATATTATTAAACTTACAATTACGCTTAAGTTACAAACCAATGTAAGAGAATTCTATACCTTTTTAGCTTTTTTAGAATAATAAAAGTTTGTTTAATGTTTAATTAAAAAAAATATTTATAATCTTTGATTAAGTGATAACATGATTCTTTAGTGAAATAAATTAGTTTTCATGATTATAACAAATTTGTACATGCATACATAGTCCACGGATAATATTTGTTATGGAACTATATTTTCACATGATCAATAAGTAATTTTCTAATGGGGATTCCCCAAGGAAATAGGGTTAGAAGTTAGGCTAGAATTATACATATTTTACACAATCTTAAGGCATAATATTAGAATTTTGTAATGAATATTTGTATTTAATTATTTTAAACAGTTGTAAGAAGTAAAACAAAATATTTAAGGTTCAAATTTTAATGTTATTTTACAACAATGTTGCATTAATGTTCTCTCATAATGTGGTGTATTCAAAATTGCTATTAATTTAAATACGTGAAATGTTGTTCTTATATATTATTATTTTTAAATATTAAAAAAATGAGACATTTACTTATGCTTTAAGAAAAACGATTTTAAACTTTTAAAAATCTTCAAAAACTCCAGAGCACAAATCACGTGTTTTTTCGAGAGATAAATAAAATCCACACAAAAAACCATAAAATTGAGAGAATTGAAATTGCACTTGTTGACAAAGGCAGGCAGGAAAAGTGGGGTGTTTTGCTTGCTACCGTCCTAGCAACCGTCCCAGCAACAAATGAACATTAATCTCGCTTTTCTTTGCGTTGCTTTTCGTCATCCATCTTGTTTCCATTCTTATTTTCTTTTAATTTCTACACGAGCTTTTTTCAATTTTTTGCTTTTTTGTTGAGAATTTTTTGATTCCTTCTCTTTCTGACTAATTCGGTGGAATGGAGGTTATACGTTACTAATCAAAAGTTTTTGTCAGTTTCTTTTCTATATTCTCTATTCTAGGCCATTACAGCGGCTCTCAATCTCACGAAAGTTTAAATTAAAATTAAACAAAAAATGTCCGCCATAAAATTAATAAGTGGGTATATTGTTAGTTACACTTACCTGTTTTTTTTTTTATTTTCAATGACCCTTTAGACCTTTAAATACATATCTGTAAACACAATATTTCGTAGATAAAAATTCCTGGTATGGATTTCTCATTTACCCAATTACCGGTATTTTTTTTGTAATTTACCGGTAAATTTACCAAACGTTTTTTGGTCAAGTTATCATATACAATCATATACAATCCTTAGTCCACGGCAATCACTGATTGAATTACGGACTTACACCGAGGTCGGTGGCTGAGTTAGAGTTTGACGCGTGGCCCCTAGAGGGGGGTGCATCTAAACTCTGATAATCTCTTAGGGGGGAATCTAGAATAATACTTCAAACAAGATATTGATGAAAGTGATTTTGCTCTTGGAGATATGCTAAAAACGCTTGATAGGTAGATACTCACATTTCTATTCCCTTTTCGGCTTGTGTGGTGATTCCTGCTAATGGACCATGAGCCCCTGCAATGCTGGGATTCTTACTGTTAATTGTTTAAGTATTTTCATTCCATTCATTTTTTTGCTGCTTGATATCAATCTTTTAGTACTTTTTACTGTAATTCAATTAAATAAAACGGCAACGAACGATTTATTACTGAATAAATTCCGGCATGTAATAAAATCCTTTTCATTGATTTGAATGAATTCCTGAACTCGTTTCTTTGGATCATAGGTAGAGGGGAGAGGGAAAGGGAATACGAAAAGGGAATGGGTAAAGGGAAAGTGAATACGGAAAGGGAATGGGGAAAGGGAATACGGAATGGGAATAGGAAAATGGAATAGGTAAAGGGAATAGGGAAGGAAAATAGGAAAAGGAAATAGGGAAAGGGCATGGGGAAAGTGAATAGGGAAAGGGAATAGGGGAAGTGAATAGGGAAAAGGAATAGGGAAAAGAAATAAGGAAAGGGAATAGGGAACCGGGAATAGAGAAAGGTAATAGAGAATAAGAGTAGGGAAGGAGAATGGGTAAATAGAAAAGGGGGAAGGAATAGGGAAAGGGAATGGGGAAAGAGAATGGGTAAAGGGAATGGGGAAAGGGAATGGGGAAAGGGAATGGGGAAAGGGAATGGGGAAAGGGAATGGGAAAAGGGAATGGGGAAAGGGAATACGGAAAAGGAATAGGGAATAGGGAGAGGGAATAGGGAAAGGGAATAGGGAAAGGGAATAGGGAAAGGGACTAGGAGAAAAAAGGAATAGGGAAAAATTGAGAAATAGATAAATATAAAAGGAGTTTGAATATTTGGAAAAATACTAATAAAAACCTTAAAACAAATGTTGAAAACAAAAGCGTAACAGCGCACATAGTGTAAAAACAAAAGAAAACTACTTAAAGACTATTGCACTTTCTAAAAGTGGAAACTTTTCGAGTGAATGGACCGACTTAAAAAAAAACCACTTCTTCAAGGACCACATTCTAGGAGAATGTCCAGCTTCTATTAATTAAACATGAAATGTACCGCAATTCATTGCGCCAATGTGTTAAAGAGAAAAGAACCTTTTTTTGGACACAATATGGCGGAATCAGGGCCTAGCTGATTTGGGTGTAGGTGGTTGGCTACAAAAGTCATCATATTTAGTAAATTCTAGCTGTCAATGCTGTCATTTTATACTGTTGGAGTTAGAAATAATGTTTGGTTAGAGTTACTTCGTTGACAGGACGTATAAACTACAATTAAATTTAAATTTGACGCCTAAGCTGGACACAATATGGCGACCAATTGCGGTACTTTATATATCTAAATATAATAAAAATCTTACAGCCTTAAGGAAACATGAAATAACTCAAAATCATACCTTTGATTTCAACAACATAACAATTTTTAACAAAGAACAAAATTTAAAAACACGTAATATACTTGAAATAATTCAAATTTATACACATAAAAACGCAATTAATGATAAAACTGACATACAATATTTCATAAAATTATATAACTTAATTTTATAGCTAAATACAATGTTTTTCTTAAGATCTATTTAATTACAAAATTCAAAACATATAATGAATGGACCGACTTAAAAAAAACCACCTTCTTCAAGTACCACATTCTGATTTGAATGAATTCCTGAACTCGTTTCTTTGGATCATTTTTAAGGCCTTATTTCATGGGAGCAATAATTGCTTTCATTGTTTCAGGAGCCATTTACGTTATAATTATAACACGACATTCTTTCCTGATAGCCATGAAATATAATGTATTCCTTCACCAACACCAGCGGGAGGAGATAGCTATTTTGGCTGTTAGAGATTTACGACTTGCTTTAAAAGATTCGCCGTAGAATAGTCGGAAGAAGCGAATTAACCCCTGGTACAAAAGAAGAGGATTATCAGCAAGACCGGGAACATTTTAAAATCCCGACCAATCGACGCGGAAAAATACGTTAATATCCGAACCGGAGCGATCCGATTTAGGTCTCATTTAGTCGAGGATTGCATCGCTACGAGGGAAATCCCCGTAACCGTGGTTAGGTGGCGCTGCTGCTGGTGAGGTCGGCTATTTGGATGGAACGACCATAAATTCGCCCGCAGATAGAGAGAGAACTGGAGGATTAGCTGGCCGTTATCAAGCGACGACGGGCCCGGCTTAGTGGGGGGCGAGCGGCCTTTGATGAAGTCGCAACTGTGTCTGGAATGCACGGCCCGCCTTCAGACCCGGATTCCGGGCGAATGGCCTGGCGATTTTCCCCGACTAGATGTAATAGTTGGTGGCCGGAGTAAGCCGTGGGATTCGGAAGTGATTCAAGAAAACGAACTCGGAAGGTAATCTAGCGAATAATTAATAATGTTGGAGTATTTAGAGTTGGGGGACGTTGGGGAATTGCTAGGTGTGAGATATTTTCGCTTAGTAACGAATTAAAGTGCTATCGCAGAATTACGGAATTCTTTATTCGCTTCTATCTACAGTACAACTATTTTATCTCTTCACATGAAGCAGCTATTGAAGTGGTATTGAATCTTGCCCCCTCTCCAAAGTTTGGTCAAGAGCATAGCTAAAAGAACCACACTCAGAATGATCAAGCATGGAACCATTATGCCTCTATTTCTTGATGGTTGTAGCACTTCATATTTCCTGTTCAGATTACACATAAATCTCTCATAGAATATAATTATTTAATATAGAACTTGTAATCAAGACTGTATGTCACGTAATATTAATTTTACACCAGACTGTAGTTCATTTGTAAGGGGGGGGGGGGGGAATTTTGGGGAATTTAAACGTAAAATTTTTGTCAAGATAAATCAAGTCGAAAATTAAAGAAGCCTCACTCTTATTTGCTCTTTTCCTCTTGAGTGTGAAGGTAAGAGATCTTTGGTCTATTAAATTAATCTTGTTAACTTTGGCCATTGTCTGCTAGGTGTGGCCAAAGAAAATCTAGGCAAAAATAAGAGAAAATTGAATGTTCTACAAGAATATAATTATACTTACAACCTAAAAATGAGGTAGTGACCTCTTAGTGGTTATCATCCTAATTAAGAAGTAACACAATTACAACATACGTAAATTCAACGATCAGGATTTGGTCTCCCAAATTAGGTACTTCTTTCACCCTCTAGGTTCAAATCAAAACAAAATAGGTCCTGAGGACAGGACCGGATTACCAAAACTGATAAAATTAACGACCGAAAGAAAAGTCAGCTTACCAGTGATCTAAAGATGACGCCATTAAACTAAACGAATACCGGCTTAACGCTACTGCTTGTAAAACCCTTTTCAGGAAAATATCGATGCAATGAACACTTCTCCTATCAGCCTCAGGTAAAACGGAAATTGCACTCGATATTGGAGGTTCCTCACATGACAATATCCCATAACAAACGTGGTAACTAATAAAATTTTGACGGACCAACTTAAACAGCGCGTGTGTGAGGTGGTACGAAGCCTATGCGTCTCCCTTGGTTAACGAGAGGGTGGAAACAGGAAATGCAACGTTAATTAAATAAGTCACGGAGAATTAACAATTCACACAAAAGAAAAGGTTTTAATGAGTAAAACTCGAACTAATAATTGAATAATGAAAGCTATTTTAACGGACAATGAATTACTAATAATTTGGAAATAAATAACGGAAAACGAGACATTACTTTTGACTATCACGGTAAAGATGCGTTGTGGCCAGCAAGAAGTACGAAACTTAGTTGCTAGATGGCGTTGCAGGTGTAACGCAACGGGTTTTCTTGTCTGGAAACTTTTGTGGATGGCCAGCCCAAATTCAAATAAGACAAAGCCAAAATTCCGTCTCACAGACAACCCCTCCTGCTCTTTTGACCGACGAGCCACTGCTGAGAAACAAACCTTTTGTCCGGTAACGAATGGTTTTAGTAATTTTAGCCAAAGATGTTTCCTAACGGTGTTTTCCTCCGTCAATCGAAGCAGGGCCGTTGGTTAGCCTAAAGATTGACGACTTGCCCACCTCGTCGGCTTTCTCTTACCGATGATAACTTCCTCTCCAACCCCTTACTATGGGTACCAAATAAATTTCTTTCGAGTTTGGTATGGTGAAATAATAAAATGATTACTTTTTCCACTAATATATTGAATAAATTTTGTGACAATAGAGTTAAACTAACAATCTACAAATTTAATAAAATAATAAGCAAGAGACGAAACGAAACACAACTATTTAAATGAATTTTTAAGCTTTTCTTGACAATGTTGATTAACTTAAATTCTAGTAATTCTTACTTACAAAATTATTTATTGAGGGATAGAGAGAGAGAGAGCGAGCGAGTTACGGTTTTTATGTATTTGCTTTGGTTAGTTTTAAGCAGAAATTTTGAACATATTACCGGCCGATGTGGGTAATTAATTCTTCTCGTATTCTAAATTATAAGGCACACAAAACTTACACAACGCTCACAAAAATTTAAACAAAGAAAAGGGGGAATTTAAACGGATTTACAAAAAATCACTAATCATCTCTCGAGGAAAGCTTTTGCTTCCTGTTCTCGAACTTTTTAGGCTTATTTTAATTGCAAAATTTTAAGAAGAGAAGTTTAATTTTAACTCTAAGTTATGGAAACGAATTAATTAATTCAAAACAGCAATGTAAAGAATTTTTATAAACTTTGATTGTGACGTCATTTCGCACCGATAACTAGTTTCGCTTCTCTTTACAGGAGGGCGCAAGAATGATCGAAGGCGTTATTTTTTCTGATCTCCAAACGCCCTTCTTGAGAGTAACGTGGGATCCGCTGGTCAGCATTTGTAACATACAATAAACAAAGAAGCAGATAATAATTAAAGTAATACCGTATTATCTCGACTACGCGAATCTTTAAACGAAAATAGACTATTATTTCTTGTGAAGTAGATGCTGCTTCAGCGAATGCCACATTACTTATCATCTATGTCTTAATAAAATGAGTTTAAATACATTGTATTATACAGGATGGAATTTCGTATTCTTACACAGGGTCTAATTCTTAATTTAATTGAGCAATAATCTTTAAATAAAATCCATAGATGAAACGATCGCAACATCTTGACAGTATACAGTTAACATACTCTCCAGAATGTCATTTTGCAATTTTTGACGTTATTCTCCGAACACATATTCAACATTTCTCGCCCTCAAAATCGATCGAACGGACGCGATATTCCACAGCCACCTTAGCGTAAATCTCTAAAGTCGGAGCAAGGAGTAATAGTGCGGTACCCGCAGAGGCAGATAAACCGTTATTAGATCTAAACTTTTATATCGGACCCGGGATAGACCGCCCGACGTATAAATAAATGCAATTTTCACGGCAATAAAAACCCAGGAGAGAGATTCCGCGCACGTCCAACCTGGAATCGAGCTGGCGTGCCGGCCAAATAAGTAGCCTCTAGACGGTCAACCCGTACAAGGTCCGTTCCGAGTCGATTTCCACCACGGAAACAAGAAGAACCCGAAAGAAAAAAAAAATGGAAAAACGACGAGAACGAAAGAGACATAAAGGATAAAGAAGGAAGCGAGATCGAAAACCGAGAAAACGTAACGGTCGACCAATTTAACTAAATCCCATCGCGGCGCGGAGTCCATGTTTAAAGATAAGATTGGAAAAGTTGTATAAAGTGAGTTAAAGTTATGTCGCCATAACCGTTTATTGGACGATCGGGAGGGTCAATAATGTAACTCTGTACTGTCTTCGTGGATAAAAGGCCAGCAAGACGTATTTCATTGCGTCGGTCGTTCGGTCTATTGGACGTGCGCGGTTAACTTTTATAAAACTGTAATTACTTACTTGTAGCCAGATAAAGGTGATTTGTATTTTCTATTGGGGCAATAAAACTGGCGCGCAAGCACCGACTCGCCTCGTAAATACGACAGGCGATTGTGTAAAACTCTCGTTATGTGTTTGTGTGTGTCTGGTGTGCCTGTATATATGTCAGACGGGGCACTACATCGTCTACTACTCGGTTTTTCCACTTTTTCCCTCAGATCCGCTGATAAGTCGTACAATACGTTACGATGGCATATAGAGACGTTAATGCCCTTGGTGGCCGTAGTTTTCGTCGTCATTTATAGTGCGGTTACACGTCGAGTACCGCCACTATACCTTTCTACTTTATTCTTGTTAAAGTTAAAAAGTATATATTTGCAAAAAAAACACGTTACAATAATTAAACATAAGTATGGCAACAGAAATATTCGTATTTTACAACAGCAACCCGTACGTGACCGTCTCATTTTCTCTACGTTTCATAACGGCCCCCTGGTGATTTGAATTTTCGCGCTAACATTCTTATCGAAGTGTAAGAATTCGAAATTCCATCCTGTATAATGTGAGATAGTAGTTGATAGGTACCGTGGCATTTGCTGAGTAGCGTCTACCTAACAGGAAACAATAATCTATTTTCGTTTAAAGACTCGCGTAATTAAAATAATATGGTATTACTTTGTATGTTATCTGCCTCTTTGTTTATTGTATGTTACATTTGCAGTTCAGCAATTCCCACGTTCCTCTCAAGTAGGACGTCTGAAAGTCAGAAAAATAACGCCTTCGCTCTTACTTGCGCCCTCCTGTAAAGAGAAGCGAAACTAGTTATCGGTGCGAAATGACGTCACAATCAAAGTTTATAAAAACCCTTAACATAGCTGTTTTCAATTAATTAATCCGTGGTCTTCGATACAGCTAAAGTAAAAGCACGCGTCTCTAACTTCGTATCGGGCGTTTCCAAATCTTAAAAAATAAACTTCTCTTCTAAAAAAAAATTGTAAAATACGCTTAAAATTCGAGAACAGGAAGCAAAAGCTTTCCTTGAGAGGTGATTAGTGATTTCGTGCTACGTGTTGCTTTGCTTAAATTTTTGTGAAGTTGTGTAAGTTTTGTGCCTTATAATTTGGATTACGAGAAGAATTAATTACCCACATCGGCCGGTAAGATGTTTAAAGAATCTGCTTAAAACTAACCAAAGCAATTACGTATAAACCGTAACTCGTTCGCTCTCTCTCTCTCCCTCAATAAATTATTATTGTAGTAAAAAAAAATACTTCTGCTTATGTTAAACGACAATATAGTATGTTAAAATATTCATTAAGATAATTGTGATTTTTTTTTTGTTCACTTGTTATTTCTTTAATTGTGTAGCTTGTTAGTTCAATCTCAATGTCTCAAAATTTTCAATATATAGTTGTAAAAATATAAGTCGTTCTATTATTTCGTCATTTTAAAAGAAGTTCAATTTGAACCCTTAGTAAAGACCCGGAGAGGAAGACAATTTTAATAAGAGAAAGCCGACGAGAAGAGTAAGTCGTATCTAATCGTCTAATCATTAGGCTAACTAACAGCCCTGCTTCGACTGACGGTGGAAAACACAGTTGGGAAGCATCTTTGGCTAAAATTACTAAAACCATTCGCTACCGAACAAAAAGTTTGTTTCCCAGCAGTGGCTCGCCGGTCAAAAGAGCAGGAGGGGTTGTCTGCGAGACGGGATTTGGCTTGTCTTATCTGAATTTGGGCTGGCCATCCCCAAAAGTTCCCAGACAAGAAAACCCGTTCCGTTACAATTGGTGGCCGCGGTGGGATTTGAACCCACGCCTCCGAAGAGACTGGTGCCTCAAACCACCGTTCCGTTACAGAAGGAAATATTACTACAGCTCCTATCGACAATATTTTGACACATGAAATTGAAATTACGAGTAATATCTTAGATTTACCACATCAATTTTATGAATCATTTAGTGGCGCCCTCTCTACTCTGTTCTATTCAATAATGTGAGCGATCTTTCAAATTATGCGGTAAATTCTGAAAGTTTCTCAAAGATGTCATGATAAGGTGATAAGGTTAGGAATAAATTTAGGCGAACAGGTAAGCTTGGACACTGGAACTACTACAAGGATTTACGAAACTCTACAAAAAAATATGTTTGTAATAAGTGAAAAAAAGCCTTACTTTAACTTTAAATTTAATTCAAAGGATTCTGAGTGTTTATGGAAGCAATTAAAAGCTTTAAGCATTTCTCCTAAAAATAAGAATTATCTACTGTATTCCGTAAGAATTAAGCAATATAGGGTGTATCAAATAAAAAAGTAAATTTTGCTCGGGTGTTAACTACACGACATATAAAGCACAAACCCACCGAAACCGGATTTCATCATTAAAGAATAAAAAAATGTAAAATTTAGAGCCAAAAATTCTTTAGTCCGGGCCTGATGCAAGGAAACGTCATGTTAAGCATCCGCTAAACGTGGTATTATGTATAATTACATTGCACTCATTTAGTAACATTCTTAATGGTATGCCGTAAGTTCATTTAACATCATTCTGAATAAATGAAGGCCCTTGTAAAAATAGCAAAACTGGGGCATTTTAAATTTCTTCTTTTTATAAAATAAACATTGCTTTTTTTGTTAAGAGCATTCTACGTAAGTCTACAAAGTATTATTTTTAATATCCTGATAAGATGTTCGAGTTTCACCGGATATGCGACTTGAGTAGTTACAAAAAACGTAAATATTTTTCTTTTGCTTTGTCGAATCGAGAGTTAGTTATTAATAAACGGTACCACATGAATCCGAGTTATTTCTTTTGGATTTATTTAATCAAATAACGCAAAATGAATTGAATCGAATTACACAGAAATAAATGTAGATACAGAAAATTTGCAAACACGCCTTTTTACTATGATATCGCGCGAAAATGAATCTATACATTCCCGCGCTTTTGTCGATGCAGCAAGCTTCGATTTTCTTTATATGAAATCATGATGGTCCTGAAAAGGATCGTTTTTTCGAGACGGGAAGAATTTAAATAAAATGTTCGAAGTGGCTTGCACTCCAAGCGGCGATCCACACAAAACTAACAGCGGTAATGGCTGAATGATAGTGGTATGTGGGGGTATACTCGGGACAGCATTTAGGTTAGGCACAGGTGCGGCTCTGGCCCACGGCATTTATAAAATATTTTTTTCTCGTTAATGCTTACAGATAGACCCCCTGTGCATTAAGACTTTTTGATCGTATATGATTACAGCTGCTACATATTATTATATTTACCTCTATATCTGATACACCCTGTATAGACGAAATAAATATTTTTTCATTAACTCTATCCATAACAGCTCTGACCGAAATAACCATACGATAAATTGATATATAATACATACAATGATAATAATGGCTCCTCCTTCTCATTCAAACCTAATAATGAAAATACCATTTGCAACGTTATTAATTCTATTTCTAATAAATCGTGCTGAGCTGTCCAATTAGATCTAATCATGATTAAATTTTGTTATACCTGGTTCATATATTTCCTTATTTAAGTTCACGAAATGCGCAATACCCTGATCTATTAACAAAATTTCTATCGGCATTGGACAATGTTTCGGTTGATATGTTTCGCATGCAATCTATAGTCCTTTCACGTAACTCTTCAATAAGATACGCTTTTTCATTTTCAAAGCCACAAATTGAGGACTTACCTCATAAGGAAAAAATAGTTTGGGGTTAGATAGAGTGACCTAGGAGGCCAGCGAATGGCACTCCATTCGGTAATCAGCTGATTATCGAGGCCGCATTAATAACAATTAATTCACTGACAGACGATTTACTAGCAGTTCAACATTTACATCACAAAACCAAAGGACACAACAGGCCTGCGTTCCAATCCTAACCTAAAAAAGATCAAAAATAAAAGAAATGAACATTTTCCAAACTTTAGAACTGTATATATAGAACTGCAATACAAAACTTTTTCTTTTCCTCCACTAAACCTCTGGAGCAGCTCATTCGCCCCTCTAGAACCCCCATATTACTTTTTCAGCTGCCATTCTTAGGGCACCATCTTGCCCTAACAACTTCTCATAAAAAATACACCGACAAATATAACCTTCTGTGTACGCGCTACAACAGATATGTTGCGATATCGGTCGACGTCATCACTTGGACGCTGCTACTACTCCGAAGAGTTCGGCACGTTCCGTGCCCGAGTGAAAGGCTAGCCGGCCGCACTGCGGTGCCGTGGTATGGCTTTCGACCCGATAATGGCACACACTGGAATTTCTATTAAGGACGCTCCTTAGGTCCAGCCGGTTATATCGGATATTGTCCCGGGATTACTGGCGATATTAACTTTTCTATTGTGTAGAGGATGGGCATCGCTTGTAGATGTTATCGTCTCATAGAGAGGTTTGGTACTTATTAGGAGAGAAATTGGAAAGCTACTCGTAATTGGATGGTGGTTTTCGCTATTAGCTTTCGGTGTCTTGATTAAGGCACCTTACGTGTGTACGAGTGTAAATGAAGGTGATGAGATAAAAATTTCTCGGAGTAAAATGGGATGGTGGTACTGAAGTAGTGTATTTAAATGTATCCCTCAGTTTCTTTATATTCAGCCGACATGGTCATCGAGTATCAATTTGATATATTTATTTACTGGGTAAACATTCCTTCCGAGCTGTGATCATCAAAACCTCCACTCTTAAACTAACTGTCATTGCAGTTAATTTTATGTAATTATTTAGATTGAAATCACTCTTCCCAACTCTAGTTGCTACTTTCTCTAAACAGCTGCTGTGATCTAAACATTATTACAACATAGTTTTCTATCCATATAATAGCAATTACGTAAAATGTATGTATTACGGAAATTGCTATAAAAATGGGACTTCTTGTATTTAACTCCACAACAATGTATATTCAGTATTAACAGACACGTTTATCAAAGCCTAAATTGGTAGATTTAGCAATCAAAATGTTTACAAGCAAAAGAAAAATATTTACGTTTTTTGTAACTACTCAAGTCGCATATCCGGTGAAACTCGAACATCTTATCAGGATATTAAAAATAATACTTTGTAGACTTACGTAGAATGCTCTTAACAAAAAAGGAATGTTTATTTTATAAAAAGAAGAAATTTCAAATGCCTCAGTTTTACTTTGCTTTTGCAGGGCCTTTATTTATTCAGAATGATGTTAAATGAACTTACGTCATACCATTAAGAATAATACTAAATGAGTGCAATGTATTTATGCATAATACCACGTCTAGCGGGTGTTTAACATGACGTTTCCTTCCATCAGGCCCGGACTAAAGAATTTTTGACTCTAAATTTTTTTTTTTTATTCTTTAATGATGAGATCCGGTTTCGGTGGGTTTGTACTTTATATGTCGTGTAGTTAACACCCAAGCAAAATTTACTATTTTATTTGATACACACTGTATAACAGATATCAACATAAAAAAGACAAAAGAGACAAACATTATAAAAGACATAGTGTAACATAGGGTATGGATGCTGTTAGTGCATAACTGCAAACAACAAGGATCACATCGGCAAAGAGATGGGTTAATAAGGTATAATCATAATTCTAGAACCACAATAACACAGGAACAAGAAAGAGTAAAATATTCTTAAAAAAAATGTATGATAATTCATTATGTAGAAATACATTTCAAAAATTTAGACATTCAACTTCTAAAGAAAAGAAACACCACTGAACGACTCTCATGCTCATCAGTTTCCACATGTTACATACAAATATGAAGTTCCAAATGACATATATCCATCCCGGAGAAACCAGTAAATAATTGTACTACACAGTACATCTCCAAACTCCTCCAGGTGATGCAGAAATAAGTATCTAAGACTCTGGCCCTAGGAGAAAGACGTCAAATGCCAATCCGAGAGCTGCATTACGAAGCGAATATGCCGCTTATCTGCGACTGGAGAAATTTTATAGCAAGACTACAGGACACGACAATCGAATTTCACTTCAATATAGTCTGCTTATAATAGTCACAACATTAACTGAATATTAATATAAATAATTAATTTTATTTAGTTATAATTGTCCTATATTTATTATTACATCGTTTCATATCATGATTTTTAATTTTCTTTTGAATGATGATGAACTTGAAACATATAATACTAAAAACGTTTTATATTAAAAGAATTGAATCAACTTCAATCAAATTTTCCAGTTGAAATTATTAAATATTACACAAACTTTAGTTTAATCATTAAAAAAATATATAATAATAAGACAATTACATTCACAGCTATAATTTCGAAAAAAAATAATGATTTACTATTCCCTTCTTAAAAATTAATTGCAATATTTAAAAGAAATTATACGCGCATCATAACGGCGAAAAAATTTTTAAAATCGGCCCGCTAGTTCTAAATCTACTTGCGATAAACAAACTGACCATAAGGTGCGTACGACAGACAAGGAGGCACCTTCTCTGTCTTAAGCCAGCCCGCGCGTTTTGGAATTCACGTCTACCATACAACGTGCAACAAACGCAACAGCAAAATTACATAGTGACCTGTAAGATAAACAAGGTCGTAGCCCATTTTATCCCCACTCCATCGTCCCGGCTCCGTCTGTCTTATTGGCGAAAAGATAGGACAGCGGAGTCCTGTTCACAGAAACGAATTTCACCCCAAGTTGATCCCCTTTTCCCCCCCGCCTCTCTCCGCATCTATCCATCGACCGATGTACGGTGCATCGATCCACTAAATCGTCTATAACTTTTTTATTTATTGATCTAGATTCATGAAATTTGGTGTGTATGTCAAGGAAGGTGTACTGCGTAAGATTGCGTCATTAAATTTTGAAAATATGATTTAGGTTTATATTTATTGGGTGATAAACGTGAACAAAGAATAAATTTACGTGTTTTGTGCATACTAATCACAGGAAAGCGGTGCACCTATTTAATAAATCATCTATAACTTTCTTATTTATTGATGGAAATTGGTGAAATTTGGTATGCATGTCAAGGGAGCTATGGTGCGTAAGATCGTCTTAAAAAAAAATTAAAATATGATTTAGTTTTATATTTATTAGCTTATAAATATAAACAAAAATTAAAATTAATAGTTTTGTATACATTATAACGGCAAAATTGAAGTAGATTGATTCAACGAATCTTTTCAGTTTAAGGAATCATCTAAAGAGAAGCATTAAATCACTTGATCTCATATACAGGGCGGCTAATTTTAACCGAGACGATATCGCTATATTTAAAAGTGTAGGAGTTACAAAATGATTTAAATGGGGGGAAAAGTTAGGTATTTTACGAATACATAAAATACATTGAGAACTAGGTTATTCGGATAAGAGAAAAAAAGCATCTCATCAGATTTATCTTCTCGCATTTCACTTATGAAGTATTAGTAACAGAGCAGTGAGACATGGAAGCATTATTTCTTCTTAATTAAATTATTTTTTTAACAACATCCAATTATAAATATAAATAGAAGAAATTTAAAATGCCTCAGTTTTGCTATTTTTGCAAGGGCCTTTATTTATTCAGAATGACGTTAAATGAACTTACGGCATACCATTAAAAATAATACTAAATGAGTGCAATGTATTTATACATAATACGGGTGCTTAACATGACCTTTCCTTGCATCAGGCCCGGACTAAAGCATTTTTGGCTCTAAATTTAACTTTTTTTTTATTCTTTAATGATGAAATCCGGTTTCGGTGGGTTTGTGCTTTATATGTCGTGTAGTTAACACCCAAGCAAAATTTACTTTTTTATTTGATACACCCTGTATTTACATAACCTGAGTAATAATTTGCCCCCGAATTCTTATACTGTATTTAAGCAATTAATATTATGAATTTTCTATCATTCCGTTATAATACTCCCACAGTTTTCTCTGCTCAGAAAGTACGTTAAAATTTTCCTCTAACCCCCAAAATAAACCGCCCCCTTTCATAATTCCCCCTCTTGAAAATTTATGAACATATTAAATTTTACGAACCGCAGTTTATTATACGTATATATTTTTTCCTGGTATCGGAACGATTCTTTCTGGACCCGACGTATCCAGGAATGGCACGGACTGACCTCCCTGCCACCGCCCCTTCACCCCCACGACACGTCCCCATACAACACGTTGGCCCCCGACTCGACCCGGTTCGAATATAAATTTCTCCATATTCGCCGGTCGTGTCATCCGGAATGGGGCAGTTTTCTCCAAACCTAATGGTTATTGCCCTTCTCGAACGGACATATTGCGTTCCATCTAGTGCAATGTGTGCCGGCCATACATCACCGGATATAGAGCTGCAGGGAGAGATTTGAACTCGCCGCAGAAACGTTAGGACCTTCTCTCTATGTGTCCTCTCCCTTCTTCCTCTGCGTGCGCCCTCTGTGTTCACCTCTGGCTGGTTACCTCGGGGCCATTTTGGACGCCGATATGAAAGGTGGAATGAAATGAAAGAACTCGGCACAGATGGAGAAGGGGAGAG
This sequence comes from Protaetia brevitarsis, assembly GCA_004143645.1. Classification (NCBI taxonomy): domain Eukaryota; kingdom Metazoa; phylum Arthropoda; class Insecta; order Coleoptera; family Scarabaeidae; genus Protaetia; species Protaetia brevitarsis. The sequence continues at coordinate 207,093 of RXPK01000948.1, read as the reverse complement.
GGGGGGGAGGTGCGCTGTTCGTTCGTTCGTGGACCTTGATTTATCGCGACAAGACGCGACCAAGTTGGAATGAATATTTCACGCTTGTCATCCCAGAAACGTAAATAATGGTAATGGGATTATTTGTGAGGAAAAGAAGATTTCGTATGAGAATTTATTTTGCCATTGAAATTGAGGCGTAAATCATCGGTGGGGGCGCATTTAATTAAAATTATATTTTATTATGTTTGTGAGAGAAGATGCATTCCCTCGAGACGTTGTTTAACATTCTTGTTTTCCAAGCATTCCAACGTTTGTCAGATTTAGCTTACGTACAGCTGATTATCCAGACTCTATTGCATCTCGATTATAATTTGTGTTGAAATTAATAATGCTTGTGAAGGATTCTTTGGCATTCTATACTCTATCTTCGATCAATTCGTAATACTTCCACATTATACAGATTTCTAAAATTCCAAAACCAAGAGCCTAAGGCATACAATCCATATGTAGCCAGTGTTGAATTGTCCATTAGACAAGATGCCCAAAAACTTTTGGGTCTCTTGAGCATAAGTTCGGAAAATTAACGACTGAATAGTCGGGTCTTCTATCGTTATTTTTGTTCCATGATGGAATTTTCCCATTTGGAAAATATGACCGGTCCTGTTTTGAAATCTGAAAGTCCTGCAGATGTGAACATCTACACATTTATTTCTATACTCTGGAAATTTTCGAAAGTCTTTGAACCGGTAGTAGTTAATTTAGCGAGATATAGCATCGTCCCTTCCACTGCTACCATGTGGATCTCTTGTGCAGCTGATGTTTTCATAAAGTCATCATCCAATAAGTTTAGCCACTGCAGGCAGTTCAGCATCTTGCTGAATGAGATTGTTTTTAAGTGTTCTATGGAAAGGTGGAATGCTATGGATTGACCCATCATACCAATGCAGAAGTGAGCTCTATGGAGCGGCTTCAATTCCTTTTGGAATCGATAGCCTTATATTATATGGAAGGGTCAACCTTCCCAGAGTCTGCATACCTGAGTTTTAGGCAAGTAGTTCCTTGGTTCTGACATGACCAGATGTAATACTCTCTCGCAAGCACCAAACCACCACAGTTGTTCCAGTATTGGGAAACCAGACGTCCTTGTGAAAAAAGGTGCTGCGCAGCAATGTCAAGAACCAGATCCTGCCATTAGCATAACACCTATGTTAGTTAAACAAGAAATTTGAGCAAATTCTAATTTGCCCAGAATTTGCTCCAATTTATGGCAATGGCAGGTTCTGGTTCTTGACATTGTTGCGCAGCACCTTTTTTGACAAGGGCGTCTGCTTCCTCACTTTTAAGAATGTGCCAATATTCAGATGGTGTCAAGATTAAGGATAGATTATTAGCCATCATCCACACATTTACAGTATGTTTATAGCTCCAGATCAGTTAGAAGTTGCATTTGTACGCCTTTACTGCTTTCAATTGATTTGTGTTTATCCTTTTTATTCTAAATCTCTTTAGCACACATTATTTTAATGGAACAGACTTCAACTTGAAAGATCTGGGTGTGCCGTCCAGAATTGTAATATTTTTCTGACTTTTTGACTGCGACAAAAAAACATCCCCACATCTCGTTGCATCTCTATTCCTCTTTATTTGGAAAGGATGTAAGTAAAGTCTGCATCGATTGTTGACCAATAATCTTTTGCACTATTATTAAATCGGCAAATAATTTGTTTAGATGTCATACTAGGATTCGATTCCATTAATGCACAAACTAGTTTCGATATCGCTGACATTTTTATTTTTGTTATTTATTAACGTAAACGTTGTTTCAAAACATCAGACTGTATTACGAATAATAGTCGCGCTAGGAATTGATGTTCCGGGATAATTTACTGCAAAAAAATCCTGTGTAACTTTTGCTGAATTGGAATTAGTAATGCGATATAAAATTTGTTCTTTCCAATCCTTTATCCAATCCCAATAAAGGATTGGAAAGAACAAATTTTATATCGTTTTACTAATTTCATATATACCACCAATCCAAAAACTTCCAATAACTATATTTTGCTGAATTGCCACCGTAAAATTGTTTCACAATCTCGGATTTATAATATTCCATTTTTTTCTCATAAAAATACTGACCGCGATCAAAACTTACTAACCGCTACAAAATTTGAGGACCGTCGACGATGATCAACTTATTAAGTTTTACAGAACATGTGACGTCACTTGTAGATTACCTCTGGTTTGTAGATTAGACGAAAGTCCCAATGTTTGGAATTCACGATTTGTTACTGAAGTAGTCTTATTGGTTTGGCAGATCTTTCTTCCTAGGTTTTAATAAGGACACACATTCGAGAACTGTGCTGTAACATCTGGTGTACCCCAGGGATCTCATTTAGGACCTCTGCTTTTCTCCATGTTTATTCGTAATCTCGTGGAAATTGTAAAGTGTGAGATGTTTTTATTTGCTGATGAATTTCAACGCACTATTACAGACGGCCACGGATTTTGTAATTTCTACTTGTCTTTAACATGGCTATAGCTTCTGGGCAATAAATATATATTATTATTATAAACAATAAGATAATACCAACTCACTTTCTTGTAATAAACGTCAAACCAAATTATAATTAGTGCCTATTCATCTGTTCCTTCCTAAAGATATATTTCCATTCCTGTCCATCTTATCACAATACCCCGGGACCATCGGACAAGAGACCCAGCGTGCAGTCTACAGACCACACCGCGTTCGGAAAAGATCCAACTGACGCAGCGGCCGCTACGTTGTCGTGCTGTTCGTGTCTGCAACACCACAATAAACATGACATGTATATCGGCCGCCCGCGTCGTGAATTAACTCACAATCAGATGAGTTAGTATGGGTTTCTGGGGCACGTCCAGTTCTGGGCAGGTTAGAGGAAAGATATATTGGTGTATAATGGAGTTTCGATATGAGGTGGTGAGTTATGGGCGTTTCAAAAAATAATATATGATATACAGGATGATTCTCAATGTATGCGACAAACTTTAAGCGCTGATTCCTGGGGTTATTTTGATCATAAAAGTAATAAGAAATATGTCCAAAATCGCTTAGTTTAAAGTTGTAACAATGTTTAATAGTAAGTTAACATAATAATGTTTTTATTATAATTAAAAAAACAAAAAATAACTTATACTAACTGCTGAAAATGACCGCCCCCAACTGCAATACAAGCTTCTATCCTCCGCTGTTTGACTGGCAGTCCGTTCGAAAAATACCAGGGGTATTTACGAATTGTTTGAAAAGCTGGGATAATAGATTTCTCATTCACACGACATTTCAATGGGAGTCGTATAAACCTAATGATTTAAGGTGACCACAAGGAAAAAGTCAAAGAATTTAAGTCTGGAGACCGAGGAGGCACGGTTGTGGACGTCCCCCTCCTATCGACCGATCCTGGATAGTATTATCCAAAAACTCGCGAGCAACTAAATTAAAATCGCCTGGAGCACCGTCATGCATAAAATACATTTGTAATCTTAATTGCAACGGAACTTCTTCCAGAGTAGGGGTAGCTCATCTCAGAAAATTGCGGTATACTTCACCATTAACGCGTCGGTAAAAAATGTGGACTATCAAGTGACTCCAACAATTCAGCCAACATATGACGAGAAATTGATGTTGATGGCGGGCATTCACTAGTTCGGCCTATATGTGATTATTATAAAATTAATAATCGCGTTTTCTAGAGAAAGTAGCCCGTCGTGGAAGAATATTTGGAGCCAATAGTCAGGATTTTTTGTGCGATTTTGAACACTCTTTGCGAAATACTGCAGAACAAAAGTGCCTGCACACGTGTGAATGTGATAAGGATACAACAGTTGATTTTTCAATATTACTCCAAACTGAGAACCTGACTATGTTTAAAGCAACACGCAATTTTTCTGGTGCCTGTAGTGGATTTCATTTAGTACCATTTCTTTCAACTTGTGGGGTTCTCACTGTAGATGGGTGCCGTTATCAGTCGTACCCGTTTTTTTAAATTTCCTGTTTCACTAAGACGTTGGTGAAGACGGGCAAATATTGAATGATGCGGGAATGATAACGGTTCGGGTATCGTTCTTCATAAAGACGTGTAGCAGCACGCGAATTTCCATTGCAAGACCGAAACGAAATGCATATTACACATATCAGCATTTGTGTAATTCATTTTAAGAAACACAGAACTGGCAATAAGCTGAATGAATAATCTGACACTATTGACAAATATTGAAATGACAATAAGCAACTCCCTCTCACACAATAGTTTTTGAAGAGGCAACTGTGATAATTATCATGTAACGTCATACGTTCATAATTTATTATTAACATTCAATAACTTTAAAACCAAACCGTTTTGGACCATACTACATATAAACTTCTATGATCAAAATCCTAGGATCAGCTCTTAAAGTTTGTCGCATATATCACCCTGTATACTCATTCTCTCAAGTGTGTATCTATGGTAGTGGGATGGTGAGCACTATCGATAGCTATTGATAGAACTATACACGTAAATTCTCCTATAGGGAGATATTGAGGGTCCTGCTGTTGACAGTTTTAGTAGATTAGAAGCAGTAGAAGCATGAGAGAGAGAAGATGCCTCATTGCTATTGAGGACGAAACGTCTATCAGAAGAAGATCATGGACGTGGTTCCAACTCGGAAGCCAAGCAGAGTATAATAGGAATTATGAATAGATATAATTATGGCAATAATCGATAGCTTACAATATAAACACACAATGTATCTTATTTATTATAAATACTCATCTATGAATTGTATTAAACTAAAGCAAGCGTAGATTTTTTTTTATATTACATAACATCTGTCAACACATCAAGCAGATGTATAATTAATTACACAGCGCACCTATATCATTCTGATACAATCGACAAGTGTTTCTCTGTACTATATCCACGTATAATAGGTAAAATTATTATTAATAATTGCAGGTTTCACACAGAAACACACCATATTTTCCATTGCTATAATTGGAACGACACAACGTCGAAAAAAGAAACCTTATTTATGTTAGCTATTACAGTTATTAAATTCACGCAATGATAAAATAACAAAGAAGCGAAACACAGCCGCATATTTAGAAGTTACAGGACAGGTGTTCGTGTGTAAAATTAAAATAATGACCGACGCGGTCGAACACGCAAATTATATTGTCTGTAGCTAGGCTAATAAAGTGGACAAACTGCCGTAATTTGGATACGATCCAGACTAAATACTGATGCGGACGTGTCTTCTATAAAGCGTTTTTGTGTCTGTCGAAGTATTTCGGCGTGAATGTTTTGACATCAGTACGGTTTAAGTCGGGGGAATTTACGATAGGTGGTTTGAAAATTAGTTATTTATGTGATTGTTGATGTGGTCCTTGGGAGTTTGCAATATATATATATATATACTTTCGGTATTAATTCAAAGCCGTATATCATCGCTTACGACGTTGAACCAGTAATGAATGATATTTTCTCAACGCTCATATGAGTTATGGCTTTATATCACACGAAATTAACATAGCTCGTTTTGTTTATTTTTTCTTATTCGTGTAAGAGTCGCTAGTTAGCGTAAGATCATTAAATTAATCGTAATTACTGCCTTGGTTTCGTCAGTAATAAATATAATTATGTATGTACCTTCTGATGTCGTAAATCTTCGGAAAATCTTACGTAACTTTCAACAACTCCCAACAACTTTTTTTTTTCATTTACACTACATATTTGGATGAATATATACACAGTGATTGGAATATGCAAATTGCATTATTCTGAAAATTGGTTTAGTATTGAAATAATGTTAATTTGTTTTTTGTAAGAATAGTTTGAGCATGTTCAACAACCCAAAAATTTGTTTTGACGTATCTATGTCATAAATCGGTGAAATATAAGATTAATGAAAACGAAAAAAGAGAGAAAATTGGGATGCAGTCATCGTTCTGCAAACTTCTAGGGTTAATTTTTTGGTAATGTTATAGCCTCTTAAGAAAGATTCATCGCTTGAATGAGAATTATTAAAATAATATCCACTACGAACTACCATTTTATCACGCCTTTCTTAACAAATCGGTGTCAAAACGCAAAACACTCTAATTTCCCTTCAAAGTTTGACTTACTATTCACTTACCATAGACCTCGCTTATGACCCACTGCACTAAAGATGGGGTGATTAGAAGTGATATAATATAACTTAAATTCTGATTAAAACAATACAAATAAAACTGATATAAATTAGCCAATCTCTAATAAGAATAAAACAAATTGAATTGGCCCAGCTCTAGTAATAAAGATGTAAATACTACGGTCACCAAATTGATTTTTTTTGCTAAAATATCATAAAATATCGTAGCAGTACGTTCAAACAAATGTATTAGTTAATGAAGTTGTTAATTATTACGATTTATCTAAAATATATAGAAGAGCGTAAGATATCTGGGTCCCAAATACTTGTACAAATGATTGTAACAATTTTTTGTATGTAAACTAGTAACAATCTCATTGGTATATTGATGGAATCTTTGTTGTGGCTTGGGTAGTGGCCATCTATTATCTTCTGATTACCAGTTATTTTTGGTCGAGCTAAAGGTAACGTCTCTTCCTCTGTGGAGACAACTTATATACGTGTTGTGTGTGTTAGTTTTGGCTTTATATCTTTGTCCGTTGAATTCTGTTTCCAATTTCCTAATTTCTGGTTTTAATCTCTTCTGTTGACATGTCTTGCTAACCTTTTGACTCTATCAGATTTTTCTCTTTTCCATATCTTTTAGCTTCCTCTGTTTTGTACTACTGTACAGCTGGAATGGACACGCCATCATGCGCTAGTTTGCGCAGCACCAACAAACTCTTTCTTCTTGTCATATATACTAAACTCCAGTGGGGAGGAGATGCAAATCTACCGGTAAATAAACTTCTATTCTATCTTTACTTTTGCATTGTTTATTAATTATTAATTCGTTTTATGTTTTATAATTTCAATACCTGCTTACTTAAATATTTCTAATGGACCCAATAAATTTATGAGGCGTAAGGTAACTTAAGATTTAACATTTTTTTTTACTTTGTAGGTACTTTTATTATTTTTTGTGTAGTGTGTTTCTTTTTGTATAATTTCAAATACGCCCTTTTATGCACGCGTAATTTTTTTCTATTCCCTTCAATTTTCTATCTTTTTTATTTCTCAGGTCATGGCTTTCCAAATCATCCGTGTACCAATCGAGTTCGCTAACAATAAATGGAAACCGTCTGATTCCATCAATTTATCCGAATGTATACTTGGAGTATAATTTATTTAAAAAATCAATTTAAAATGTTTATCTTGTTCAAATTTTGGGTTTTTCTTACATATTTTTTGCATGTATTTTGTATTAACATTAATTAAATTCATTAAGATATTATCTGACAGATGATATTGCAGATTTCTATAACTTGGATTAAGAGCTAAAATGTCTGTTCCTGCCGTTAGATGTCTATAGTTTGACAGATGTAATTTTATTGAATTAAGTTTTATATTTTTAAATTTCGATGATATGTGAAATTGAATAATAAGTTAATACGGACTTGCTTTAATAAAACAAATTTATTTATTTATATTTGCGTTTGTGTTTATAATTTTTGAAAGTTGATTTTCTGATTTTTATATTACCTAACTGACGTTTTCTTGATAATGAAATTTGTGTAATAAGTGTAAATTAATTTCATATTTTGTAATTGAAATGTTTATGTGATTTTATTGCGTGAAAAACAAAATTAAATTATTAGACACGCTTAATCTAATATATTGCTGTGGATTGGCACCCCGGGATTTATAAATTCTGTGTTATGTTATTTTTAGAAATCTGTTTTTGTCAATGTTTCTGGCAAATTCTCTCAGAAGTTATTGTTTTATTTTTTAAGTAAGATTTTGCTGTTTGATTTGATTTGATTGTTTAATTTGTTAACTTAAATGTTCAGTTATTTAATTAGTTTTCACCTTTTTAAATTGTTAGTGTTTACTCATGTTAGCTCATGTCCTTCTTAAATGTTGTTGTCTATGATTTTTGTATTTTATGGGCCGCTTAGTCACGCATCTATTTTGTTATATCCATGCGATGTAGGGCCTCTTAAAAGGTAGTTCGTTGAAAGTTTTCGTAAATAGATGTTGTTTATTTTCTTTGATGCCATTTTTGGTAAATTCATTTTTATTTAAAATGTAGTTCGGTTTATTTGAAAGTTATCAGCTTTCAAGGAACTCTTTTATTTAATTATTGCTGTTGTGTTTAATTGTGTACACATACTGGATATAAGATCAGTAATTATTGTAATTTGCTTTAGAAGAAATTGTTTTTTTTAGTTTAAAGAGTAAAATTTTTCCGTTTCTAGTTTTCAAATTAGTTTTCTTTGTTAATCACCTCGGATTAGGTGAGGAGAAGCATTGAGCTTGTAATTATATTTCAATTTAATATTTTTACATTTGTTTTTCCACGTTTAAATTAATTTTAGTGTGTTGTAATTTTTAGACCACGTGGATTTTTTTGTGCGATTTGGATTTTCTTCTAGAACAAATCTACCATTTTGTTTGATAAAGGATTTGCATTGTCCTTGTTATTTGTAGATTCCTGCAGTTTTTTATTTCGTGCAGGACCTCAAGTCCATGGTTTATTTTTTTACTGCAATTTGTAACAAATGTGTTTTTTTTTCTTTTTTTTTTTTATAAAAATAAAAATCAATGATTGTAAATGTCATTATAAATTTCTTATCTTTTATTTTGAATTCAACCTTTGCAATTTTAATAATTAAAGTTAGTCATTTTATTTTCACCCACTTTTTACTTTTCATGATTAGATTAGTAACCCTGAGAGTAGTTGTTTGTTTTGCGCCCTTTTATAATTTTATCCGCTGAGCTAGTAAATTTAAATTTTTCATTCTTTTTTGTCATTTTCAATTTCACTTTTCATTTATGCTTGTACCATCAGTTCACAACAATATGTATGTCCAAAGAAAGAATTGTAATATTTCAACAATAAACAAAAAACTTTCGCATATGTTGCAACATTCATGCCGGTCACTATATATACAGGGTGGCTCACGGAACCTGTCCATTAAAAGTTTTTGACTTTGCAATGATATCTCGATTTTGAAAATTATTAAACATAGTTGGGTATGAACTCTTTAGAAAAAACAATTGCATTTCTGTCGCACTTCTGGTTACATCGAAAGTCTATTTTAAATGGAAACCTATATTCTTTAATGCATTTTTAGGTTCTACTAAGTATTTTAAAGCAAAAAAAAAAAATGATCAAAAAAATATGATGCTGTAAAAGCGTTTAACGGCTGTACAGTAAATGACGGCTGTACAGTAAATGATAGATAGATTTTATGTTGAATGGAATAGAAAGTATAAAGTAAAAAGTAGACAACATTATACAGAGTGTTCCATAACCTAGGGCTGATTTGGGGTAACTTCTTAGTACCAAAAGTTTTTTTTTTTAAATGGAACACCCTGTATATTGTTTTTTTATACCTATCTCTATTGTTTCTTTTAGAATTAGTGATTTTTAGAAAACCTGGTTTTTAATTATTATTTAATTAATAGTAGGCGGTGAAACACAATTTTAACTTTAAGAGCATGTAAAAAAGACAAAATATAATATGGAAAAATAAAATTTATTGAATACAAGATAGCCAACTATGCCTAACCCAAAAGTTTCAAAATCGAGATATCGTTCCAAAGTCAAAAACTTTTAATGGACGGGTTCCGTGAATCACCCTGTATATGTATATAAGAAAGAGAGAAACATGCTATAGTAATCTACTTTTATTTATGACCGAGGTTTAATGCTAATGCGTAATTAAAAAGACCCCACGTCTCTTCTTGATGGATAAACTCGTTTCGAGCAAACAGGGGCAGACTCGACGCGGCTTTCTATTGCCCCGGGGACGAACGAACGACGTTTTTTTGATGAATTTTTAATGGGCACCTGTCAACGTCGCGGCTTCCACGGGACGTCAGCTACAACCTAAATTGTATCTTGTTAAGAACGTGCCCTTGAGCCGTCCGCGAAATCGGTTACCTCTCTCTCTTGGCATTTAATCGTGATTGTTTTCCCCGTCCGATGTGGAGAGAAGTTTTAAAAAGAGATTGGAATGTCAAAACGTTTCTGTATTTAATGATTTTAGTTTGCGATAGATATAGAATGTCGCTTAATTAGAATTGATAAATAGAAAATGAATTATGATATATCTGTTTTATATATGAATAAAATAAATTTAAACTCTCCATAAGATCATTAAAATGATTGATGTTGCTGCAGATGAGGATATTTTTTTTTTTATTATCTGTAATAAAACCGTTGCTTTTGGAGAAAAAAAATATCTCATCTCATATTTATCGTAAATATCACGGACAGTGTAAATATCGCGGAATGATTTATGTTCTCAATCAAGTTTTATCTCTGTAAATATTCTGTCAAGTTCGGATCAGACACAAACGCTGCAGAAAAAAAAATCGAACAAAAAAAAATGTATGTTTTGTGTGTTTATATTCGATATATGTAGGTGACAAGATTCTATTTCGCTGTTTGACAGTACAGATGATTCTTCCTTAACGACCGACTAGATTTGACTTTTAAATTATTTTCTAGATGGTGTTAAAAGAGAGGGTGAGTGTACAAAAACCGATGGGGGCACTGCAATCGTTTATAATTAATTATCAGTCGTTCTTATGCAATATTATTCCAAAATATGTGGTCTTAAATTGTACAATAGTTGTCAATATACTACACAGAGATTCAAAATGATTGTCAATTCCGCTCCTATAGATAGTAACAGGGTGTAGGTATATGCCGCGTGTTTGTAATGAAGGTTTGAACTAAGTCAGTGTTGGAACATAAGAAAGTAAACGGATCTGTCATAAATAAGGAAACGTAAACCTATATTTGAACTCGCATTATATAAACGACTATGGGTTGGTGTTTCTGCTTGTAAAAATGAAATGTAATTAATTTAACTTTACTAAATTATGATTTTACAATGCAGTACTAACTGGTGTTTAACTAAATTTATTTATTACTTTAAATTATAACATACAATTAGTATAATTATTAAGTGACAAAACTGCATCTCTCAGTTCTTCTATGGTATGTATGCGGTTTCTACAGATCCTATTTTTTAGATGGCTGAACATGAAGTAATATAATGGGGTTAGATCAGGCGATCTTGGTGGCCATCTTTGTGCTCTGATGAACTGTCACCAAAAAACTGTTGAAGATATTGGCAGGTTTGTCGAGCAGTATGTGCTGGAGCATTATCGTGCTGAAAATAACTTGCTTCAAGCTCATTTTCTTGTAATCCGGCAATAAACAATTCCAACATCTGTTGGTAACGTTGGGCTGTTACAGTTTCCTCGAAGAAAATTGGCCCTATTATTCGTTGCCTGGACATAGCTAACCAAATTCCAACTTTTACGGGATGCAATTGCGTTTCTCGAAATTCGTGTGGATTTTCTGCAGACCAGATACAATAATTTTGTAAATTGATATAGTTTGTTAGATAAAACCAGGCTTCATCCGAGAAAAATGATTTGTTTAGCAAGTCATCGTCCCTTAAATTGTTATTAAACCAATGACAATATTCCCAATCGCCTATCGTGATCTATAGGTAATAATTCCTGTACCGTAGAAACTTTATAGGGATGAAAATGTAACTTCCTTTTGATAGCTCATTGCGCTGAAGTGTATGATAAGTTTATAAAATTATAAAATGTAATAAACTAACAAAATTACTTAATGTTAATATTGATTTTTTACCTGTTTGTTGAGCTATTACCACAGATAAATTCCCTTATTTTCTTACAGTATTCAGAAATACTATTGTTGGTGATATTAGATGTAAATATAAACGGTTTGAAAAAAATTATAGATAAATAATCGAAAGATACTACAACATGCACGCCAATGTCGCTAAATGTCAAGAAAATTCATTTAATGTATGAAATTTGTATGTAGCTAACTTCGCTCATTAAATGGTAAAAGTATAGATAATTTTTCGGAAAACAGTTTTCTTCTTACGACAATCATTTTGAATCACATGCTACACTACAACGGGTTACGCTATAGGAACACAGAGGTCGCTGAAGAAAAAAATCTTTTAAATAATATTTATTTTTTGACTCCATATACGATACAATCGATTATCTAGTCCACTAAGCCAAATAAGTAAAGAATCTGGTAACAGTGAAAACAACTTTTGCTTATCTGGTTGTGAAGATAATTCGCAACAATCTATATTAGGTTACAGAGAGATCCCCACTGATCTCTAAAAATAATTTAACACTCTCTTTATTAAATAAAGATACTGCCTAGAAAAACATGCCTACAATCATTCGTATAGATTTAAATATATTCCAACAAGTTATGTTGTTTGTAAATTTAACCGATGGCGCCATCTGTTGATTCACGTCTTTTTACAACGTTGGAATAAAATTACAGATCATATATAAGAGTACAAAATTCTATCTACGCTGTAGAAATTCATTCTTCGCTGATCTATTTAACATAAAAAACTGATTCACTCTTATCGCAGTGACTTATCTACAAGATTCATCTCGTTATCGCATTTATTTTTTCGGATATCACTATAGCGCAACGTGTGTTCTGTTTGCCCTAGCTCGGGGTTCACCCGTCAGCTGTAGTCATAGTCGCATAAATACGTCGACAATCCCAATAAAGCTTTCATGCAATACGGCAGCACTAAACGCGCTCGTTCTAGCATCAACACGGTTATATACTTGTCAGCAGCGCATTGATAAACTGATCGCACTTATGAGTAATGTATATTAATAAATATAAATATGCTCGAATAAAAAAAAAAGGATCTGAAAAAAATCAATTTAAACAAACGCCATATGTATTAAAGGCAATGGGAAGTGTGTAATGTCCATTAGTTTCTTTAGTACCATGTGATTCAAAATGATTGTCGTAAGAAAAAAACTGTTTTCCGGAAAAATTTATCTATACTTATTACCAATTTAATGAGCGAAGTTAGCTACATACAAATTTCATACATTAAATGAATTTTCTTGACATTTAGCGACATTGGCGTGCGTGTTATAGTATCTTTCGATTATTTATCTTAAAATATAATCTTTTTTCAAATTGTTTATATTTACATCTAATATCACTAACAATAGTATTTCTGAATACTGTAAGAAAATAAGGGAATTTATCTGTGGTAATAGCTCAACAAACAGGTAAAAATCAATATTAACATTAAGTGAAATAGTTTATTACATTTTATAATTTATAAGCTTATCATACACTTCAGTGCAATGAGCTGTCAAAGAAAGTTACATTTTCATCTCTATAAAGTTTCTACGGTACAGGAATTATTACCATTAGATCACGATAGGCGATTGGAATATTGTCATTGGTTTAATAACAATTTAAGGGACGATGACTTGCTAAACAAATCATTTTTCTCGGATGAAACCTGCTTTTATCTAACAGACTATATCAATTTACAAAACTATTGTATCTGGTCTGCAGAAAATCCACACGAATTTCGAGAAACGCAATTGCATCCCGTAAAAGTTGGAGTTTGGTTAGTTATGTCCAGGCAACGAATAATAGGGCCAATTTTCTTCGAGGAAACTGTAACAGCCCAACGTTACCAACAGATGTTGGAATTGTTTATTGCAGAGTTACAAGAAAATGAGCTTGAAGCAGTTATTTTCAGCACGATAATGCTCCAGCACATACTGCTCGACAAACCTGCCAATATCTCCAACAGTTTTTTGCTGACAGGTTCGTTAGAGCACAAAGATGGCCACCAAGATCGCCTGATCTAACCCCATTAGATTACTTCATGTTTGGCTATCTAAAAAAATAGGATCTATAGAACCGTATGCATGCCATAGAAAGAACTGAGAGATGCAGTTTTGTCACTTAATAATTATACTAATTGTATGTTATAATTTAAAGTAATAAATAAAATTTAGTTAAACACCAGTTAGTACTGAATTGTAAAATCATAATTTAGTAAAGTTAAATTAATTACATTTCATTTTCACAAGCAGAAACACCAATCCATAGTCGTTTATATAATGCGAGTTCAAATATAGGTTACGTTTTCCTTATTTATGACAGATACGTTTACTTTCTTATGTTTCAACACTGACTTAGTTCAAACCTTCATTACAAACACGCGGCATATACCTACACCCTGTTACTATCTATAGGAGCGGATTTGACAATCATTTTGAATCTCTGTGTATGTATGTATCAGCGTAGGGCCAACAGCTCCAAAGTAATACCATTGTCATATGTATCTACTAAAACATCTGTGTTACATTCTATATTCCGAAATACTAATGTCTCACTTTGTCCCTTACGACATAGAAATTTGAGATTATACACTTCTTTAGAGGGAATTGGGTTTACCTATCTCATACAGCGTGTCCCATAGGTTTCTATCTCGTTAGTAATGAAGTTATAAAATATGCTTCTCAGGGTTTGGGATTTTTGATTCGTTCCTGCAGATTGTTTACCGAGGCTACTGTTTTAAAAACTTTATTTAACGCTATTTGTTGTTTGTGGACTGTATGGTTGTTTGATATACACATACACACCTTTCCTTTAACACTTATTTATTTAATAACCAAATAATATGGAAATATTTACAGTGATGTTAAGTGTCGGACGATAACTATTGATTACAATATGGTTGAACTACTAGTCCCTTATTATACTGGCCACCTTTCCCTTGGTGGGGTTACAAAGTAATTGCGGGTGGTGTACAAAGGGACTCAAGTAATCGTAAATTACAAAATGACAAAGGTGTCTGTCAGAATAAAGACATAATAGAACAAAGGAAGATACATTCACTACTTCTTAGAACTAAAATAACTTAAATCTAAATATGGGGACGTAACACTATTGTTAGATCTAAGCTTGAATATGTCTCTCTGGTTGGGTATCCGTACTACACCGTACAGATATTGACAATTGAAAAAATCCAAAGGAGATTCCTTAAATATCACAGTGATACAAAAGCGAACTTTCCGAAGGGAATGGATGAGACAATTGCAAATGAAAGGTGACATATCCATAACAAAACCTTGAAGGGTTATTTTTAGTTCAGTGCGAGATTTTTTTTACACGCATTTGAAGTTGTTGATTTTGGAACGCTGTCTAACAAGGAAAGATCATTGAAAATTTGAGAAAATAATGCTTTTCATTTTATTATCCTGGAAAGTTGTGGTATCTTACTGTTTTTGGGGTCGAGGAATTCATTTTCGATATTTATTTTTACCTAAAACTGACGCTAGATGGCGCTATCATACAAATGGTGCTTACAAAAATAACTTTTTTATTTTAAAGTATTATATCTTATTTGGATCTCATTTTGGATCCGCTTAATCATCATCACTATTACTGTCAATTTGCACGTTTGAAGTAGCAAAAGCTCCAGAAGTAGTAGGCTGTGGATCTCTGTATGTTTCTGGTTATTGCTCTTCGTCAGTATCCTCTTCATCGGTTGTTCTCTTTAACCATCAGCATAAATCACCTAACATAGAATCTAGTTTCTTTCCTCTGTACCTAGTTTCCATGGTTAAAGCTACTTGGTGAAAATGTTCACCTTGCTCATCGGATTCGGTGGATAGTTGGTTTTCAAACCAATCCATATGGTGATGGAGAAAATGCATTTTTAATGACATATTCACACCAAGTTCCTCAAAGGCTTTCAAGAGACGTTTAACTCTTTGTGCACTATCTGCTTCTCATTTTTTTACCAAGAACATTTTCGATTCGCATTCCATGCAATTAATTGATTTTGATCCAAGAATTATCAAAATCATTATTTTTCATCAATCTTCTAATGTCTGGACCATTAAACATACCTGTAAAATTAGAAAAAAAATATTGTAAATTCATTTTTTAAAATCATTTATTTTATTTGTATACAATACCTTCTTTAACTTTGCTCGCACTGAGTCATGGAAATGTAGATCTTAAAGTAGTAAAAGCTGGTCCATCTACAGAAAACACTTTTACAAAATTTTTGAACAGACCCAATTTAATATGAAGTTGTGGTAGCAATACTTTATCTGCTGGTACAAGAGGTTCATGGATAACATTAGCTGTTCCAACACGAAGAACTTCTCTCTCTATATAAAGCACGTTTTTCGTATAGTCACCTCATTGAAAATTTACAAGAAGTAGCACCATTTGTATGACAGCGCCATCTAGCGTCGGTTTTAGGTAAAAATAAATATCGAAAATGAATTCCTCGACCCCAAAAACAGTAAGATACCACAACTTCCAGGATAATAAAAATAAAAAAACCATTATTTTATCAAATTTTCAATGATCTTTCCTTGTTAAGACAGCGTTCCAAAATCAACAACTTCAAATGCGTGTAAAAAAAATCTCGCACTGAACTAAAAAAAAACCCTTCAAGGTTTTGTTATGGATAATGGCAACTTTCATTTGCAATAATTGGTCTCATACCATTCCCATTTTGGTTGTTGCACTGTGTATTTATTATTTAAAATTGATCTTGTTTATCCCCCACGTGAAGTGGATCTACTTACAATGATCTACTTAATAGGCACTTCTTTGGACAGCAGAAGGAGTGCTATTTAAGGAAAATAATTATTCGCATCACATAATATAATCCACGATATTCATGGAAGCCATCTTACGAACGATCCAACGAAGTATACTCACATTAAGCTTAACCACTAACTCTTTTACGAGTTATCGTCCGAAAGAATCGCTGCCACAGCTTCGAGTCGACCCTAACATAATTCTTAATTAACCTAACAACCAACAACATACTTGTCCATCTTTCTCTCTCTCTGACGCCCATTAAGCAGTAACACCTCTAATTTAAAATAATAGATTTGACGTCTCTCTATAATACGTGTTGCGCACTTTTATTATTATTGTATAAGAAAGTCTGCGGAGAGATTTTTAGTTCTGACATAGTAAGAAGCGTGTTCTCAGTTGCGCGATTGTTTTAATTAGGAATCCGTCACGGTCGTGGAGTTATCGCGTCCGTCGCCAGATGGCGCTGACGGCATTCCCTCTGATTAATGTCGCCTAATAAATGCCCGGACGGCCGTCGTAAATCATGCTGTTATATACGATACTCTCTCTCGTCTGTGGGGAAGTTGTACAACGTGAGAAATGTTGACGATAACTAGCGTTGGATGTCGGTTTGGGAGAGATTAAGCGGGCAGAGGTCGATGATGATAATGCCTACCTGTTGCCCTCTACACTCTACACTGTAAAAAGTCGGAGAAGCATTCACATCTCATATTATGTAAAAATATATCATGTCATAATAATTTATTCAACTTAATTTTTAGCATGTATATTTTAAACAAAAATGAAATACCCAGGACCAACATATTTATTTCATATTTCTAAATATTTAATTAATATTAATCTTTTCTTGAATATTATTATATTAATAATATGCATAAATATATTATAGAAAATATATTAGGAAACATTTAAAAAAATATATGTTATGTAGCATTAATAATATTTATTGCAAATGTTTTCTCAATATATTTTTCATAAACTCTGCAAGAATATTTTGCTTTGTATTTCTGTAAATATTTATTCATATAAAAAAAAAAGATTGAATTTTTGCTTTTGTACATTTGGTGCGTAGGACGAATAATATAAAATGGGTAAATATGCATACTTATTAAGTAGGTATGTACCTATTTAAAATGACGTTTAAAGATTAAATGATAATATATATCTAATATGGTTTAATTAGTATCTAAGTTGACGCTGTACTTTCTATTAATACATCTGCGTTTTGTATTATATTATTGTATATTTGTAAGTTGCGAAGTCAACACAACACCTCTATTAATTACGATGCCGGTGTTATATGATTTAGTATTGTTTATGCGTCTATGGATTAGGTACATAGAATGCATACGCGCACATGCGTATCATCAACGTTTTCATTCGTTTGTCCGTTACATGTTATAGTTTATAATAGTATACGATTAGAGCAGATTAGGGTTAACTGTGTAATTAATTGTTGCGGGGTGTGTTTTAATTTTTGTGGTGACTACGAGGTAAGCAAAACTTTAAACATGTGGTGACATTTATAAGATAATTGGAATGCTCAATATCGCTATGCACAGAAATCGTTTAATAATATAATTGTAGGAATTTTATGCATCATATATGTACTGCATCTACCAGATAAATTGCTAGTGGATTTGCTTAAGAGATTCATCTCGGTAGATAAGCGTCATAACCTCAAATAGAGGTTATAATACGTCGTGTTGTTTTATTGTTTGTACGTAGAATGTTTTCAAATATTATGAAATAAAGTAAAAATAAGTATCATAAGTATTAGAATGTAGCTACCACTCCAATTATTGTAAATGCTCCAAATGTATTAGTAGGTGTTGATAATGTTGTACGATGTTTTATTCATGGTATGATCAATACAATTGCATTGTTTTAGAGGCCACAAGGAAACGCCATGAGAGCGCCACTACCGAAGATATGAAAAAGCTATAGGGTTGTACTGGCACCAGCCAAGGCTAGACTTAAAAAGAGGATTTTTCATTTTATTAGCTATTCAAATAAATGGTAATAAATACGTTTGTTTTTGATTTAGAACACTTCAATTAAAATATGTGATTAAGTTGATAAACTTCAGTATGCCTTAAAAGATGCCAGAATTATTGATTATTACTTGTATGGCGAGTGTGAAAAAAAACACGTTCTTGCCTTTTAGACAACCATATGTAACAGATAAAAATACGGAGTTGAATCTTAAACACCGTTTAACTCTTTTTCGGTGTTCCCTCGCGACCATCCGTTCAAGGAGCCTCCATTTCGGAGTAAATGTTTTGCTACTAAACGGATGGAATACAGAGATAATTTAGCTTTTCATAGGGGAAAAACATCTTTAACCGAGGCAACCTAATCCGTTAAGGACCAATTTGTCTCTCTTATGCAGTTTTACTATTTTGCATAAATGTAAAAGTTTCCGAAATGGAGAAATTTTAACTCCTACTGCTGTTATTAAATGAATAACGGATGTTGTTTCCCCATATGTATGCAATGCTACTATCCGTATCAGATAAATTATCTCCGTTGCTAATGCAAATAACTCCACTTGGAAATAATTACATCCGCAATAAACAAACGTTAACTCGTTTCGGAATGTATTTCATCCTTTACACATGAATTTATTTCCGTTAAGAAGGTACCTGCACAGAGAGCGAGAAGAGAATATTCTCTAGTGAGAAGGTTTTAACTCTATTTTTATGTTACCTAGCTCCATAGTAGCTAAGTTTAATCATATTGGAGTTAATCAATGAGGGCTATTCTATGTGGACAGAAGCACCCTTGCTCAGTGCATTTATTCTATTATTTATCATTAAAATGCATCAAAAATGTCGTCGAACCTCAAGTTCTTGAATTATTTTGATATATTCCTAATGATTACTAGGATAGACCACTAAGCATGTCTCTTCTGCGGTCACAGAGCAGCCGTCATTGGAATTGCTTTAATTTATCCTAATATAGTCGCTTCTTCGAGTTTGGTACCGACCGTGGTTGAAGGCACGACACAGTTGAACACACCACGGATTCAGCTAAGAATAACGTGCTTTTATTCAGGAGCTAACACCTAGAATGTAGTGGGGCCAATTAAAATTGGTACATCGTAGATTGAAATTAAATAAGGATGCACAATTTCTTACCTGCTTTATCTACATCTGCTTGGTGATGTTTGCTCCCATAACTCTTACCCATCTTTACGGTTTTCGTACTTTACTCGATGTGTATTTTTAAATTCAGGTACAGTGCATTCGCCATATCCTTCTCCATTCTCGAACTATTGCAAAGTGACTACGTCCAGACTTGTTGCACATGCGCTGCACTAATATCGCTTTAATAAATGCGCATTGCCTATGCAAACTTGCAATTTTCAAAGTTTAGGAAACAGTTACGATTTTGAGAACAAATGTTCCAATCGGAGGTATCCTTTCCCTTTTTGGCGTTGAGGTATTAGAAATAGAAACATCTGTTAAGTAACAATTATCACCTCGGTGAAGGAAAATATAATGCATGTTGGGATATTTTGTTCACATTTAGGGCTTAAATACGGTAGTGTAGATGCGGAGAGAAAGCGGAGATTTTCTTCCTGAAAATCGTGTTAGAAGCGGAGTAAATTCAATCTCTCCGTTTTGGTTTGAGATTTTGTACAAACGAGGAAATATCTTCTGTTTTCAGCTATGGGAATACTCCTTTGGGACAATATTTCCAAAACGAGACTCCTTATTCACTCCATCAAATTTTACCTGTGTATTGTTTCAACTTTTTGTTATCTGAGTTATACATTCTAAATAACCACAGAACAATTTAGTTAACTTTGACAAATTAATAGATGCATAAAAAAAATCTCAAATTTTCATATAATGTTTACAAATATTTTAGAAAAAATATAGCGCTTACATTAATTTTAAATATGGAATAATATTTAATTGAATATTTTATCTATATTTAGAAAAAATATGAAAAATATATTCAAACTCTCACGAAGATATTTATAAAATATATTTTAAAAATATCTATGTAATATTTCTGGCTGTTAGGGGTATGTCATTACCTATCAATATTATCAAATCAAAGCAATTAAAAGAAAAATTATAAAGCTGTTTTTAGTGTCGCTACCAATTACGAACAATGTCAAGTTGTGAAACTTTGAAAAAGGAAACAAACTGATTAAGTGTGAAGTCATTGGCGAAACAAACGAGCAACGGACACACGGACGTGCGGACAAACAAAGAACTGTCGACCGCTCGATTCGTAGCAGCTGTTAAAGCTGACGCGTCGCTCGATCGTCCATTGTTCTTTTTACGCTTGGCGATTTTTAAAAACACCACAATATTTATGCGTAGGATTAATACCTCGACAAGTACAGTAGAAGAGAATAAAATAAAATTAGGATGCGGAAATGAAAATGAAAGGGGAAAAGTAAATAAAACGCCTAATGTCAAATAATATTTATAATGTTATTGAGAAATAATTAATGATGGTTTTCAGCATTATATTGTGATAAGTATTTAATCAATTTTAACGTTAAAATCGTAATGCTATTTTTCCAAGAAATTGTGTAGAAACGGATTTTTGTATTATTCGTTTTTTCAAAAAAGAAATGTGTTGTAGATAAAAAATATCGTTTATCATACAGACGATATATAAAGCTTAAAATGTACTAATAAAATATTAATAATAAAATTATAAATTTAGTACGCATTTATAAACTATTTGAGCCGCGTTGTATATGTATTTTTCTCAAAAACAGCTTTAATTTTCTTTAGTAGATCAACTTCAATAATTAAGATTACTCTCTTAATTAGATTTGGTTTATTATGTTAACTTCTTTACAGGCATATAAAAATATATACTAACATAAAGAGGCGGTTGCAACAAAAAAATTCATTCACATCATATTACATTTATTATTATAGCACACAGAAATCTGGGAACGTCATCTTGTGGTCACATTGCGGTTACATAATGTTACTTTGTCGTTAAATATTGCGGTCATTCCAGATAAGACAGGCTTACTTACACAAAGATTTCCAATCAATGTGAAGAAAGTGGTCTTCAAACGATGCCACCTCATTGGAACTTTGTGTGTGTGTTTGAAAAGGAATTCTGGTGGGAAAATTTATACTAAAGAAATAAATATGTTTGGTATGGTTTTTTCACGACTACATAGAAGTGGAAGTTATGTGACCATTTTAATATAAAATGAAATATTCTTATTCTGCTCTAGGTTTGTGTGAAAGAGAACGTGTATTTAAATAGAACACGTTTTTCTTTTGTATATTTTAATAGAAATAACATCTGGGTTTTGGAGGATCTATAATAAATATCGGGACAAGATTTATCAGACAAATTAATATAATCTTCGTACATATTAAAAAATTTAGGCCATTTTTCTTGGTAAAAATCACTTTTTCTGATAATTTTCCGCATTCAATATGTTGAACAAAATGTTTTACGTGAATATTAATGGAAAAATTTCTGTTTCTTAAAAAAAAAAAATTAACATTGTAACATTAACATCTCTTAGGAAAAATTTCTTACAATTTAGAAAATTACAGTTAAAAATAATGTATTTTATTTAAATAAATTACCTTAACAGGAAACAAATATTTTTTGGATATATGATATTAAATACTTACGATTCTTTTTAAAAAAAAACTGTGCTTTATACAAAGTCTACCGACTTTGAATAAAAAAATATTTTATGTGTGTATTGACGCATATGGTTTCTGGAATAAAATTATGTCCTGGTCAACGTTTCGTCCTTGTTTGCGTGTGGCATCTTCAGAGCTCACACTGTTGTGGCTATTGACTTGAAACTGAAGATCTAACACGCGGTGATGGATTCATATTGTAATAATGTAACAAAATATGTGAGAATATAAGAAAACTGTAATCAAATTTTTATTTAAATCTCAGTATACGTGCTTTCTGCTGATCTTTAAGAGAGGGTATTTGGAGAGTTTGCAGACTGTTTATGTTAGGGCGTTTTATAAAACTGGATGGGCAAAATATAGAATGGAGAGCAGAAGTTAAATATCTAGGTCTTACCCTAGACAATGAACTTCTATGGAACAAACACGAATTGAAGTAACTAACAGGCAAAAGAGCTCTGATGTGTGCAGAAACTTTGCAGGGAAAATTGGGATGCAACCCAAAAATACTGCTTTGGATGTATACAGCGATAGTGAGACCGATCATCACCTATGCATCAGTAGCATGGAGCAAAAGAACTAATCTGGCCACCGCGAGAATTACCTCTCGAAAGTGGCAAAGATTAGCATGTGTATGCATAACGGCGGTATGAGAGAACCTGCCCAACAGCAGCTATTGAAGTAGTATTGGATCTTGCCCCCCTCACATTGTAGTAGAGGGTGTGGCGAAAAGAACGCACTAAGAATGGTCAAGGAAGGAGTGATTAGGCACGGCCTCAATCTCCTGACGGTGATCAAACCGGGATAAGCCCGGGATGATATGTAAAAGATTTAGCTTTGTGAAAGAATTCACCATAAAGCTAAGTAACAGGAGCGAGTGGATCATAACACATCTTGAACTTGAATAGAAATGCCATCAAATGGTACACTGATGCTCCAAAACGCAGAAGGAACTGATAGAATATATGGGCCTAGAACTACATATTTTCGAAAGCATGGAAATACCCAAGTATATTTCAGGCGGAAATACACGCTATGGGAAGATGTTTCAGTTCATTATGGATAGGAACTATCGGAAGCAGGAGATTATCATCGTGTCTGATAGTCAAGGCAGCCATCAAGGCGCTGAACTCATATGAAATCAGCTCCAAGATGGTCTGGGAATGCTAAACTAAATGAGCTAGGCAAAAGAAACCAAAGTAACCCTCCTGTGGGTTCCGGGTCACACAGGAGTGGAAGGAAACGAAATAACGGATAACCTCGCAAAAAAAGGGACTGGAATGCCTTTTGTAGGGCCTGAACCCTTTTGCGGGTTAAGTAGCAGTACAATACTGAAGAAACTAAAAATGGAAATGGAGCAGAGAAAATCCAGTTACTGGGAAAATCTCCAGGGAATGAGGCAAAGTAAAATTCTTCTGGGAACTTATAACCAGAAGAGGTTTACAGAATGCATCAACCTGAGTAAGAACAATGTTCGCATATTAACAGGAATACTTTCAGGCCATTATAGACTGAAAGGACACCTGAGTAAGCTTGGAGTGGAAAAAGATCCTGAATGCAGATTTTGTGGGGAACAGGATGAAATATCCATCCACCTCCTCTCAAACTGCGTAGCACTATGCAACTCGAGGGCATTGTACCTGGGAGCATGTGAAATCGAAGAGGGAGACTTACCTAGACTGGGGCCCTCTGACATCCTACACTTTCTGAAAGGAATAGGATTGGAAGGCGAGCTGTAAAGGCAGCAGAATAGGGACACAATAGATGTTTTAGGTCGCAGTGTAACACCACCCTTCTATTACATACATACATACATACATAGGGTGTTTTAAGAACAAAACGTCGATTAAAGGCAATTGCAAAATGACATGGCAAACCAAGGATACATATATAAGCTTCGAAGTGCCTCGTGGAAAGTTATAATACATATGTAAGCTTAAAATTAATCGCATTAACGTATTTGTTTATTTAATTCTTTTTCTCATTAATTGTTCCGTTAATTGCTGACACGTGATAAGAAATCGTGCCCAGATAACACGCATGACCTCATCACATTATTTTTCCATACAACTGTAAACTTTATACACAACAGACAACTTAGATAGCAGTCGATCGCGCCAAAAAAATGCCCAAAAACTCCAAACAAATTACTAATGCACGGGGAATTATCATTTTTGGCCGATTATTTTCAGTGTTTATAATTCAATTATCTGAATTCTGATTCGATTAATTATAGCATTTTTTCGGTCGCCTGTCAAAACACGTAAATCAAAATTGCTTGTTTTTCATTCGTACAGATATATACTTTATAACAACGTTCTGGATAATTTGATAACTCGCGAGTCGTTGCATAAATTCAATTAATTAATTACCATTTTGTTACTCTCTGAGCAGAGAGGTCATGGAATTCAACATTGACGTTATTCGTAAGACCTTTGGAACATTTAAAATGTTTTGTGTCAGGCGCCTCTATTCGAATAATTTGCGTCGATTTTATGATATACCGGCGATGGGAGACGCAATAACTTCATAGTGACACACCCAAATCATGTAGACGGCGAATTACACGATTTTAAGGACTCGAAATTCATTCCGGCATTGTTATGCCTTCATTTCTGCGGCACCGATATAAATTTACGTACGAATTGTTTCCTCTGTGGAGCGTCCTCGTCCATTCTAATGAGGTGTACACAAAGAGATATCAAAATTCGTTTCGATTGTAAACGGCAACGTGGCGTCGTTTAGGGTACACCCAGGAGTCATGACACAGGGTATATTAGGCCGGCGTCGCGTATGAATAATGTATGATGGCATCTTCGCGTCTGTGCTATGTTAAATTGTCAAATTTTCCATGTACGGGGCTGGTCGATTTATCATTAAAAATGTGATTAAATGTTAAATTCTTTTAGCTCAGTAATTTCAAATAGACATTTAGCTTATGAATGTTGTGTTGCAATTCTAATTTTTCCGTAATATTTTGACACTTTATTGAAATATGTTGAAAACTGCTAAAATGGCTTAAAAATTCTTATATGTTAAGAATTATAAATGACAGAGAATGTATTTGTAATTAGATTACATTGTAATAAAATATCGAGCCATCAAACCATAGCCTACTAAACATAGCTTAACTCTCCTACCCTAACTATAAGTGCGTTTAGCGCCGCCTATTTCTCGTTCCTGTACTATTTTTATTTTGGCGCGCAATTTAAATGCCATTCTGATACTAATTGGTACATTATACTTATATTTATGATTTAAAATATATTTTCTGAAATATTTATATTAGTTAAACAGAAATATTATATATTAGATGTACAGAATACTAATTCCTGAGGATTTATCTCTTAACATATGGAAATGTACAAACATAATATATTTATATGTTGCAAAATAAAAACCTAATTACAGATTTAAAAAAAAGGAACAATACTAAATTAAATATTTTTAAACATTTTCAGAGACAAGTGTAAAAACGGAAACAATAAAAGGCTTAAATAGTAAATTAAAATTATAGTACCTGAATAAAATGTATGTATAGAATATTAGAACCATAAACTGGTCAATAACGCATTATCTACAATACCAGCCCTAAATTTATTTTTAAGAATTTTCACTTTCGAATTTTTTCATACACAGAGAAAAATATATTGTAAAATCAAATATAAATATATTGCAACATAACATATTTTTTATTAAAATAAAGGATAGGACTATAATATATTAAGCATAAATAAAAAAATATATTAAGTTTATATATTTACGAAAACAAAAATAATTATTAAATTTAAAAAATAAGTAGTTTTTGTTTTAAATAGATAATATATTAATAGTTAATATGAAATATTGTTGAAATGACAATTTTTCTAATGAAAATTAAGAATGTATAGTTCTCATTTTTAATATAGATTACATTTATAGTAAATAGAATTTTTATGTAGACCAAGTATTACATATTTATAGCTGAAAAATTATTATTTAATATTAAATAAAAATAATTGTAGTATTTAGAAATAAATTCATTTATTCCAAATATACTTTTTATTTAGCTTTGTTCTGGGATTTATTTAATTTTAGTATTATAATATAATAATAGTTGATCCTCTGTTGGCGTACGTTGCGGTTATGTCCGGTGATGGCCTCGAAAACGGCTTCTTCGTCGCGGTATCCCTAGCTGTAGATGGCACTTGGACTGTCGGATCACTAGCGACGGCATCCACACTTTAACTTCACTAGCGGGCGCAGATATCATCACAATGATGGGGAATTCAAATATCCCAGCACGTGGTTTAAAACTGCAATCTTGAAACATCCGATTGTTTATAGGCTCGGTACTTCTTATTTCGCTGGGATTCTTTATACGGATGGGGCCTTGAGTTAACCCACACGGTATTTTTAATATATTTGCGTTCCAACTGCCCTACAATGGCCATACTCCTTGGCCACTAGTGTAGCAATCTAGGGGACTATTTTATTACTCCGCCGCATTAGCCAATCAGGAATAGCAAAACAATCACGTGGTGACAGCAAAACTCAAATAAATATAGTTGTGGCCAGTTGTTACTTATTTACGAAAATACATGAGTTTAATAGCGATCAGATTTTAGCGATCATTATTTAGCCTTAATAAATCGTAAACTAAAAGCTACAAGATTTATTTATTTAATTCAAATAGTTATTTTCTAATAAAATATGTTGTTAATTTAGTGTCTTCGGATATTCATCTTCATCTATATGTATTTAGGTAACATAAAAGTTTAATATAAAATTATATTTGCCTTAGAAAAATGGTATGTTAGGGTTAACATGAAATTATATTTGACCTTAATATAATATTTCTAATAAAAAATATTGTAAACCTGTTTTTTCCGTGTAACTAAGAAATCATATTTTCCTTCTTTTTATCGCTTCAATTAACTGGTCACAACATAATATGTGCTATGTAAAGCCTATAAAGTAATTAATTGTGCAATAATGCACTTCAAAGTACTCATATGTGTCGGTAGATCATTAACATAAAGTATAAACAAAAAAGACCCCAATATGGATCCTAGTGGAACCCCACGTTTAATTACTACGGGATTATTTACTCTATTAGAAAGAGATACAATTTGTGTTGTATTAGAATGGTATGATTTTATTAGATTATTAGCTACTCCTCTGATTCCATAAGACTCAAGCTTAGATAATAGTTTTTTTGGACAGACGCAGTCAAATGCTTTAGATAAGTCTGTGAATATACACTGTAAAAAATACAGTAAATTTGCCATGGTAAATCAGGAATATTACATATAATAACGTTGTGAATTTACCACAATAAATCATGTAAATTTTGTTTTACATTTTTTTTCTATGATATTTAACATGGAAAAGGAAATTTCGGTAAAATTTATAGCTTTTTCATGTAAGTTTAAGATGTAACAAAATTCAAAAGGAAAATACAGGAAAAAACATGTACAATTTTGTATTTACTCTCAAAATTTACTTAAAAGTGTAAAATTGATATTTTTTGGGGTATTTAGTGCACTTTCAAAATAATTTTACTAGTGAACTATTAATTTTACTGTAAAAATATGAGGCTCTTTTATATTTATTTGTTTTTACATGAATTTTCGGGTAAAAACTATAGATATCATGGAAAATACGAAATTCATACGCCGCAATGTGATTGGTTATCGATTATTATCTGTGCGCGTAGGTAATTCTATTCGTTTGTCGAACTTATTATTGGCTCAATGATATCATGTACGTCACAAACAATTGTAGGTTTCGCGTGAGCGTGTTCATTCTTGATCCCTGGTTGAGCGATTCTGTATGACCTATTAGATTCTATAAAGGAATTAGGTAAGTTGCTTGATATCTTTATAAAAATACATATGAAAATTACTTCAGTGTTCGGTAAATACAGAGTTCATATAAATATTATATACGAATTTACCGTGCAATCTTTGAAAACACATAACGATGTGAAATTTACTAGATGGTGAAAATTTTACCTTATGAAGCAAATTTACCTGTAAAATTGTAGGCAACTTTGTTACCAACGATTTCACATGTAATTTTACTGCAACTTTTTTTACAGTGTACTAATGTAATCTCCACTGCGTTTGGTTATATAGACTCAACTTACGCAGTAATTAAAATTCATACCACTAGAGCGAGCCCATTTCATAAAATGACAAACGATCTCAGCAATCCCATATTGAAAACTCACACGCTGCATATTATCAAATGCATACGGAATTAGGTGTTAGTAATTCATACCGACATGCAAAACTGTTGCCACAACTCGGTAGCGAAGCAGTAAAGTATATTCATACATATATTATAATATATTTATATACTTGCAGCTCGTAAATCTGCAAGGACCTCTACTTTTTTTTTACCCTCTATAATCCGAAGGAAATACTTCATAATTATCCGCGATAATAACTTATTTATAATCTATTAATTAATATAAATTACGCCACTAGATAAATGTCGAAGCAAAGGATACAGTAAGAAAGAAATGATTATCCAGAGATAATTGGATCAATGTTAGATATGTAGTCGCCTATTTTACATAATATAATCGGCGAGTGGGACGTAAAATCTGACGTTATAATATATCGTTATGCAAAGACAGTCGCATAATGAAAATTGTTTTACGTTGAGATATCGTTAGAACTTTGTGTGTTGTTTATTGTTAGTGATTTGTAGCTGTCGTACTGTTTCGAAACAGTTAATTAATCATATAAATTAATATGGTGCGAAGGATAATCGGTTGGTGTATAAAAGTTAAATTTGACAACTTTGTCATTTATCAATGATATAGGGTTTTTAAACTTTTATTTAGATCATAATAATATATCATATGTGACGAAATGACCGTAATAATTATATCCGCGAGCATTTTCGACATCCTTTAAGATTTGTGTATACAGGGTGTATCAGATAGAGAGGTAAATATAATAATATGTAGCAGCTGTCAATCATCATATACAATCAAAAAGTCTTAATGCACAGGGGGTCTATCTGTAAGCATTAACGAGAAAAAAAAATATTTTATAAATGCCGAGGGCTAGAGCCGCACCTGTGCACAACCTAAATGCTACCCCCACATACCACTATCATTCAGCCATTACCGCTGTTAGTTTTGTGTGGATCGCCGCTTGGAGTGCAAGCCACTTCGAACATTTTATTTAAATTCTTCCCGTCTCGAAAAAACGATCCTTTTCAGGACCATCGTGATTTCATATAAAGGAAAATCGAAGCAAAAGCCCGGAAATGTATAGATTCATTTCGCGCGACATCATAGTAAAAAGGCGTGTTTGCAAATTTTCTGTATCTACATTTATTTCTGTGTAATTCGATTCAATTCGTTTTGCGTTATTTGATTAAATAAATCCAAAAGAAATAACTCAGATTCATGTGGTACCGTTCATTAACAACTAACTCTCGATTTGACAAAGCAAAAGAAAAATATTTACATTTTTTGTAACTACTAAAGTCGCATATCCGGTGAAACTTGAATGTCTTATTAGGATATTAAAAATAATACTTGTAGACTTACGTATTAGAATGCTCTTAACAAAAAAGGAATGTATATTTTATAAAAAGAAGAAATTTAAAATGCCTCAGTTTTGCTATTTTTACAAGGGCCTTTATTTATTCAGAATGACGTTAAATGAACTTACGGCATACCATTAAGAATAATACTAAATGAGTGCAATGTGTATTTATACCATACTACCACGTTTAGCGGATGCTTAACTATGACGTTTCCCTTGCATCAGGCCCGGACTAAAGAATTTTTGGCTCTAAATTTTCCTTTTTTTATTCTTTAATGATGAAATCCGGTTTCGGTGGGTTTGTACTTTATATGTCGTGTAGTTAACACCCAAGCAAAATTTACTTTTTTATTTGATACACCCTGTATAACAGATATCAACATAAAAAAGACAAAAGAGACAAACATTATAAAAGACATAGTGTAGCATAGGGTATGGATGCTGTTAGTGCATGAGTGCAAACAACAAGGATCACATCGGCAAAAAGATGGGTTAATAAGGTATAATTATAATTCTAGAACCACAATAACACAGGAACAATAAAGAGTAAAATATTCTTAAAAAAATATGTGATAATTCATTATGTAGAAATACATTTCAAAAATTTAGACATTTAACTTCTAAAGAAAAGAAACACCATTGAACGACTCTCATGCTCATCAGTTTCCACATGTTACATATAAATGTTGAGTTCTAAATGACATATATCCATCCCGGAGAAACCAGTAAATAATCGTACTACACAGTACATCTCCAAACTCCTCCAGGTGATGCAGAATAAGTACCTAAGACTCTGGCCCTAGGAGAAAGACGTCAAATGCCAATCCGAGAGCTCCATTACGAAGCGAATATACCGCTTATCTGCGACTGGAGAAGTTTTATAGCAAGACTACAGAACACGACAGTCGAATTTCACTTCAATATAGTCTGCTTATAATAGTCACAACATTAACTGAATATTAATATAAATAATTAATTTAATTTAGTTATAATTGTCTTATATTTATTATTACGTCGTTTCATACCATGATTTTTAATTTTCTTTTGAATGATAACTTGTAACTGCAACATATAATGCCAAAAACGTTTGATATTAAAAGAATGGAATTAACCTAGCAAATTTTCCAGTTGAAATTATTAAATATTACACATACTTTAGTTTAATCAATAAAAAAAAATATAATAATAAGACAATTACATTCACAGCTATAATTCCGAAAAAAAAAAAATAATGATCTCCCATTCCCTTCTTAAAAATTAATTGCAACATTTAAAAAGAAATCTGCGCGCTTCATAACAGGGAAAGAATTTTTAAAATCGGCCCGCTAGTTCTGAATCTATATGCGATAAACAAACCGACCATAAGGTGCATACGACAGACAAGAGAGGCCACCTTCTCTGTCTTAAGCCAGCCCGCGCGTTTTTGGAATTCACGGTCTACCATCACACGTGCAACAAACGCAACAAGCAAATTACATAGTGACCGTAAGATAAACAAGGTCGTAGCCCATTTTATCCCCACTCCATCGTCCCGGCTCCGTCTGTCTTATTGGCGAAAAGATAGGACAGCGGAGTCCTGCTCACAGAAACGAATTTCACCCCAAGTTGATCCCCCCGCCTCTCCCTTCTCTCCCCGCATCAATCCATCGACCGATGTACGGTGCATCGATCTACTAAATCGTCTATAACTTCTTTATTTATTGATCTAGATTCATGAAATTTGGTGTGTTTGTCAAGGAAGGTGTGCTGCGTAAGACTGTGTCATTAAATTTTGAAAATATGATTTAGGTTTATATTTATTGGGTGATAAACGTGAACAAAAAATAAATTTACGTGTTTTGTGCATACTAATCACAGGAAAGCGGTGCACCTATTTAATAAATCATCTATAACTTTCTTATTTATTGATGGAAATTGGTGAAATTTGGCATGCATGTCAAGGGAGGTATAGTGCGTAAGATCGTGTGAAAAAAAAATTAAAATATGATTTAATTTTATATTTATTAGCTGATAAATATAAATAAAAATTAAAATTAGTAGTTTTGTATACGTTATAACGGCAAAATCAAAGTAGATTGATTCAACGAACCTTTCCGGTTTAAAGAATCATATAAAGAGAAGTATTAATTACTTGATCTCATATACAGGGCGGCTAATTTTAGCAGAGACGATATCGCTATATTTAAAAGTGTAGGAGTTACAAAGTGATTTAAATGGGGGAAAAGTTAGGTATCTTACGAATACATAAAATACATTGAAACCTAGTTTTCAAGTATTCCGATAAGAGAATTTATTTGATACACCCTGTATATACTTATTAAACATATACGTACTAAACAGTAATTTATTTCTTGCAAAAATTCATATAAATGAACCCGTTTCCCAAAGGCGTTCGTCGAAAGATATTTGCTGTAGTTTTTGGTTGTTGTTCTAGTAGCCAGCAAATCAAGTTCAATGAAAGCTTTTCTGATGGAAATTGGGCTAATTTATTTTTGTTCTACATACAACTCTTTATATTTTCTTTTTTACTCACTAAACGTTTCAACCATAATTTTTGATCTTCTTCAGTAGTACTAATTATTCCACATATTTCGTTCCATTAGTTTATGGAATTGAGAACTTTCCAAATCTTTGTATTGTATTGATTGTTATCCGAATTTTATTTATTGGGATATCTTGTTCCTACATTGGCATGCTTATTGCATAACCGCTAGTATGGAAAACAATAAGTAGCACTTAATTCTATATATTATAAATAATAAGAAAATATACATTGTAGCATGTCACATAAAAATTTTCCAAGTAGCAACTCTAAAATGTTTACTCCGTGAGAGCGAGCTTATGAATGCCCAAGATCAAGTGTGGCTCAATGTCGATCGTTGGGAAGGAAGGAAGTGGGCCGTACAATTTCCTTATGTACGATTTAACTACGTGTAGCTGATTTTGTATGGAAACGCGCATTGAAAATGATGTCATTCTATACCGGGTGTCCACACTTAAGTGTACACTATTGATAACCTTGTTATCTTTGGAGGTACAGAATCGGTCAAATGGACAAAGTAGTAGTATTTTTTATGGCGGTTACAATTGTGAAAACAGAAAAACAATTGAACGTAGCGTTCTCTAGATATTCGTCCAAAATTATTTTTTTTAATGGAACGCCCTGTATATTTTTTTGCAATTTAAAAGAAAATTCCAAACTGAACAAAAAAGTCTTACTACACTATTATAAAAAAATGTCAAATAAAGTAGTTACTGAGACATCTTTATCTTTGCTTTGTTGGCATGAAATTAATATATCCATGGAAAATTAAAGCGTCACATTGTTTAGTAGCTGTCAAATTATTTATATTTGTTGTTGTTAAAGTTACTGTGCGGAAAAAGTACTGTTTTTACAATTTTTTCAACCGTAACAATGGCATTTACTCATTTGGAAATGTGTGATATGTTGGAGTTGTATTTGCTGTTTAATAAAAATTCAGATAGAGCGCTAGAACGTTACATTCAGTAATTTCCTGACCGTGATGTACCAGACCGTCGGTATTTTTTAAAACTTTATCGAAGATTAAGAAGCAACGAAACAATTTTTATAAAGAAGAGGAAAAAAAAAGATTTTATATTATCACAAGAGATAGAAATAAATGTGTTGGCATATTTTCAGGTACATCCAAATAATTCTGTAAGGAATTTGTCCAGAGAATCAGGTATTTCTCGTAGCACGATCCATAAAATTCTGAAAAAATATAAATATGTTCCCTTTAAATATCAGCCTGTTCAAACTCTACTTTTGGGCGATTATCAAAGACGATCAACTTTTGCTCAATGGTTTATCAATGCTTTTGAAGAAAATCACAATTTCTTTAGACACATTTTATGGAGTGATGAATCCAACTTTTCTAATCGCGGGATGTTCAATAAAAGAAATAATCATTACTGGAGTCGTGAAACCCATTTGTTGTTTATCCTTGTAATCCCCCAACACCGATTTAGTTTAAATGTTTTGTGTGGTATAATCGGATCCCGAATTGTTGGGCCATTTTTCTATCGGGGTTCTTTAACAGGAGAAAGATATGTGGCATTATTGACAGAAATTTTAGAAAATTTTCTGGATGAATTAAATTTGGTAGACAGACAGATTATTACTTTCAACAAGATGGAGCGCCCGCACATAATCACCGTGACACAAGTGAGTTATTAGAAAGATTATTTGGAAATAGATGGATTGGCACAAATGGTCCTATTCAGTGGCCCGCGCGTTCACCTGACATGACGCCATTAGATTTCTTCTTGTGGGGAGCAGTAAAAAATCAAATGTACAAACATAGATATACAATAGTGGATGAGCTTCAGGAAAGAATTTCCAACATCATTGACGACATCGACGGTAGGACAATTTTAGGAGCTACTCGTAATGTTCACAGAAGATTGATAAAATGTATTGAAATGGAAGGAGATGTCTTTGAACATTTAATCTGAGTAATTTTCTTGACTATTTTTGTATTTATTTTTATTTGTTTATTAAATTAAACGCTTTAATGATGTGGACACTTTAGTTTTCCATAGGTATATCAATTTCATGCCAACAAAGCAAAGATAAAGATTTCTCAGTAACTACTTTATTTGACATTTTTTTATAATAGTGTAGTAAGACTTTTTTGTTCAGTTTGGATTTTCTTTTAAATTGCAAAAAAATATACAGGGCGTTCCATTAAAAAAATAATTTTGGACGAATATCTAGAGAACGCCACGTTCAATTGTTTTTCTGTTTTCACAACTGTGACCGCCATAAAAAAATACTACTACTTTGTCCATTTGACCGATTCTGTACCTCCAAAGATAACAAAGTTATCAATGGTGCACACTTAAGTGTGGACACCCGGTATATCTCTATGTATTTTTAGATAATGATGCAAGTGGATAATATTTACGGAATCATCAAAATAATACGTTAGATTAGGTGAAAATGGTAACTTTAGTGTGTTAGTGTAGATGCAGAATATAAGATATTTTTTTTTATTTAAAATAAACAACTAATATAAGAATTTATATAAGAAAGAATCTACGACAGTATTCACACATATTTCACATAAGATTTCTGTTTATCTAAAGGGTATTCAAAGCACAACTATCCTTACAATTCTTTATCTATAATGTTGCAGCTTACAACAATCCCACTTTTGTATTCTACATATTTATTTACGCACGGATGAAGTTATCGTCTGGTTCTACATATAAAAAAAAAATATTACCTACATATTTAAACCCCTTAATGCCACATAATCTGGTCAATATTTGTACTATATTCACATACACGTACGAGCCTGAACGATATACAACAATATTCTGTATAACTCAAGGTCATTACATCTCACATAAATGAAAAGTTCCCGATAGTGTTTGAATAGGGACGAGGTATCTGGAAACTACAGCCAGATATTTGAAGAGTGGTGCGGTCGGGAGTTCATAAACAATAGCCGGCTAGTGTTCTCCTATACGGCTTTGCTTTTTAGTCGTACGATTACCTCACCCCAGGCGATCTATTATGTAAAAGATGAAAAGAAAATTCAATCTGCATGACGCCCGTGTATATACGACGGGTTCCCCCTGACCCCGAGGCTTTAG
Source organism: Protaetia brevitarsis (assembly GCA_004143645.1). Taxonomy (NCBI): domain Eukaryota; kingdom Metazoa; phylum Arthropoda; class Insecta; order Coleoptera; family Scarabaeidae; genus Protaetia; species Protaetia brevitarsis. The sequence continues at coordinate 171,679 of RXPK01000948.1, read as the reverse complement.
GGGTACCTGACCTTTGCCGCTGCCAACACACGGGGGCACGGCTCGTCTCGTGTGAGTCAGCGGTGTAAGTGACATGTATAACAAGTTTTATGCAAGCTTTTATATCGCGTCGGTTCTCGTCTGCTTTATATACGTCTGATATACACACAGTTTCTTTTTCTCTTCATAGTGTTAGGTGTCCTTTATCATTTTCTGCTAACGTTAGAAGCCTAAAGGAAGATGCTTGTTTATATTTTAATTATAGACAGTCAAAATTGTTTAAATAGGGAACAAATATTAGGTTCTAATTACGGTATGGCGTGGTAATCATTACTTTTATGGGACGTGATAGTTACGCAATCATAGTAGTCGGATAGTTGCCGATACGTGTACTGACGGAATTAATTGAAATTGCCAAATGAAAACGAAAATTAAAATTAACTAGCTCAACGGAAAAATTTTAAAAGGGCGCAAAAGAACTATTAACCCTCGCCAATTAAAACTTGAATCTAACCACGAAAAGTAAATTGTGAGTGACAGAAATCAGACTTTCTTAAATACCCCCAAAAATTGAAAAGGTTCAATATAAAATAAAAGAACAGAATTTTCAACCCAAAGATGCTAATTAACAAACAATTTTATTATTATTCAAAAAGGGTTAAATTACAGCTCGTGCAGAAAAAAAAAATCGTGAACTGAAGGTTCTGGCCAAAAATAAAAAAACTGCACTTGATTCTAAATTACAATAGAACAATGCAATTTTTCCTATACAAAGCAAAAGATTAGTTTGTTCAGGAAGATAATCCTAAACATACCAATATCAATCCACGTGGTTTCAAATTAAAACAAACCAAATTAAGCGTAGATAATTTCCAGTAAATAACAAGAATGAAAAATTAAATGCTAGCACAATGCTTCTACTCATCCAAACGAGGTGATTGATAAAATAAAAATGAATCAGCAAAATAGAAAAATGGAAAAATTAACTCTTTAAACTATAATGAGAGAATTACAACTAAAATATATCTTCCCGAACAAAAATAATAAATGATCTTATATCTATAATGTGCACACATCAATATATTAACAATTATTACTTAATGAATTCCTTGATGAACTAAATTTTTCAATTTATACAAAATATAGTATATCAAAATGAATTACAAAATGGCATCAATAATATACAAAAAATACGTCTACTCACGTTAACAGTCGATCAAGGAACTGCAGAACAAACTTCTACAACTGTTTTACCTACAAAAACGTACAACGTAAACGCACAATTCACCGACAAAATCTAGTAGAATAGGCGTTAAATAACATGAGCAAACAAAAGACATCTTAATGAATGGAATTAATTTTTAAAAAAACTTAATATTAAATAAATAAAATCAAATAATAAAACTCTTTACCTAAATTTATACAAAAATAAAGCTAAATTTGTGAAAATTCTCTCGGTAAAATGATTCAGCAGAACGGAAAATCATGACAATAAAACTATGCAACTTAAAATACACACAGCGGTAATAGGTAGCCTAAACTACAGCAGTATATATCTGGAACGTTCCGAAAAAGTAATTTATACTTTGAATGGCATTGCAATTCATTATTACTGTTCCTTTTTCCTGTTTATACCTTTTTATAACATGTTCACTTTAACTGTTGTTAAAATGAATAATATAATAGTCCATGTGTATATAAAATAAATATCCAGTTAGAAAAAAAAAGAAATAGAGAAAAAGGAAAATAATGAAATTAACAAATACATAGCTTTACCTTATGTCTCAAATTTATCTGAGAATATACAAAAGCTACTTCAAAAATATAAGATAAAAGTAGCACACAAACCTAATAACTCTAATATGAATTTTTTCACCAAAACAAAAGATCCTATTAATGAAAATAAGCAAATAAATACAATATACAAAATAGAATGCAAAGAACGTGAGGGAGTATACGTAGGGCATCTAAACATTCATACCCAGATAAAGAATATTTGCACACAAAATATAGCATAGTAACAAACAATAATGCCACTGCCCTAACCAAGCGCGCTTTGGAAAAAAAAAACATAATTTTGACTTTGAAAGTGTAAAAATATTAAATAAAGAGAATAATTATAATAAAAGGTTATTTAAAGAAATGTGGCAAATAAAAAAAAACATAAAACTGCAGTAAACGATAAAAGCGATATAAACAATTTAAGTAAAAGTTGCTTAATAAGTTCGTAATAAAAAAAAATAAGATGTAAATTATTCCACAGATTAGTTATTAAATTTGAAAAAAAAAAATAACCATTCAAGAACGCATACACCTTATATATTAAATTTTGTTAAAGTAATTTTATGTAAAATTACTTTACTTTTTCCGTCATATATGTATTTACAAATAAGTACACATAGTCCTGCGTACTTGGATAAATAACATTTAAAATAAAAAGCAATAAGTAAAAGAAACAAGGTTAGGAAAATATACACACTGCCATATACATATTATGTGTGTGGTTGTTCAAGTTAATATGTTTTGATGTCGACGCGAGTTTTAAATTGTTATTGAAATTAAAAAGTTTTTAAAAAAAAAATATTACCAATTGACACACTAGTTTTTCACTAGTTTAAATATTTTACATGTTTTAATTGGAATTACCCAGAACTATAAAGTATGTACTACTAATTATAGTTTTAGTTTTAAGTAAAATTACATGTGATTTTCGTTAATTTATATAGATATGTAATTGGCCAAGAGGGAGGAATTTAAGAAAAATAGTTTGAAAATGGATTAATGTAAGAGAATCCGAAACGTAATAATAAAAAAAACGTAATAATAAAAAAAAATATATATATACCGTATACCCGAACAATTGAAGTTTGTATATAAAATAAATATATCTGTTAGACCACTTATTGAATCGTGAATTTTGTATCAATGGTGACATAAAATTAAGATGCAATTGATTTTTATCGTAGAACCGATATATGATGTTGAACTTGTTTTGAAGTAGAACACAGTCAGATATAGATGAAACTCTGGTATACATTTTCACATTTACATCAGCACAAGCAACGATTTGCCGTCAAGTGAAGTTAATAAATCATTTATGCAAATGTTAAACAACAGGGGTCCCAAATTGGATCCCTGCGGGACACCTGCAGTAGCAACGAACGAACCAGAGTTATTAAAGCCATTATAAGAAACATAGCATGTACGATTAAATAAATAAGACTCAATAAAATTCGTAACTTGAGGCGTAAAGCCATAGTCTGATAATTTTGCAATCGATAAAGTGTGGTTAATAGTGTCGAACGCTATTGTAAATTCTGTGTAAGGAACATCGACCTGTTGACGATTATCCAGAGCCCCACTTTAATTAAATTTGTTAGATCTTCTTGAATGATAAGGAGCATGGAAAAACGTCTTTCTTCACTTCATCAAAATATTAACTCCATATGTAAGGTAGCTTAGATTTCACTCTCAACATGTCCAGGGATTCTACAAAGTTTTCTACTCGTCGAGCATCTAGATACGTTAAAAGCGCATTCGGATACGCTACTTAAAGGTAAAGGAAACATTTTTATCGCACATCACGGACGGAATACTTATATTACCGTTGTCCACTCGGGAGAAATACAAAAGCGGGAAGCTATAGCTACGTCGTCGGCCGCCTTGTCTTTTTCCGGTCACAGCGCGCAAAGTGAGGTTATGTCGTCGGCGAGGACGTGCGTCCGACGGAGAGGGATATAGAGAAAACACTGGTCGTACACGCAGCGCATAAATCCACGCGCATAAAAGGCATAATTTATTGAAATTGCCTCGGTAAAGTTTGAAATTTATTAAGAAGTGTTTTGCTGCGTGTCAGCGGTGCGCGCGGTATTTTCGTCTGATGTGTAGTGGAGAGCCCTTCTTGTCTTGTCCGGCGGCGATACGCGGAGGAAGGCATTACTCAAGCGCCCTGACAGGACACACATGCCTTCCATTTAATGAAGAGCATTATATAGGAGAGAGTGCACTTATGTCTTATCCTTTGGTATTTTGTCTGAAACGTACAGCGTCTATATAAGTACAGATGTATGTAAAAGCATGTACGATGTATTGCACGAGCGATGTGGTACTTCGTGTGAAGGTGATGTCGAATCTTTTTGCTTCAGGGAGTGTCTTTTTTCTAAATAAATAGAATTTTTCTCGTCTGTCTCACCCGAAATGGTAAAAAAAAATAATAAAAATAGAGGGCGATAATAACTGCTTCAATACCAGGATGTACTAAGGAAAAAGAGACAAGTTGTATTTCATTTTAGGAACCTTATTGTTTTTCATGGGGATTTACATGGACGTACATTTCAATAGAAAAGCTAGCATCATCAGCAGAAACACTTCTGTGAATTGAAACGTACAGTGGGACTCAAAATTCATGTCATGCCCTAGGGAGGCGATATCAAAACTTTCTTCCTTCTGGGAGTGGGAGTATACGTTGTTGCTTCGACCAATGTCGAGAATCTAAATATTTCCGTCCCTAAAATAACAAGCTTTGAACACGACTAAATATTTTGTTATCTGTTCCGTAGGGCATGACATTAAAAAAGCGACTCACTGTACGCTTCAATAGAAAAGCTAGCATCGTCAGCAGAAACACTTCTGTGAATTGAAACGTACAGTGGGTCTCAAAATTCATGTCATGCCTAGGAGGCGATATCAAAACTTTCTTCCTTCTGGGAGTGGGAGTAACGTTGTTGCTTCGACCAATGTCGAGAATCTAAATATTTCCGTCCCTAAAATAACAAGCTTTGAACACGACTAAATATTTTGTTATCTGTTCCGTAGGGCATGACATTAAAAAAGCGACTCACTGTACGTTTCAATAGAAAAGCTAGCATAATTAGCGCAGAAACACTTCTGTGGATTGAAACGTACAGTGGGTCTCAAAATTCATGTCATGCCCTAAGGAGGCGATATCAAAACTTTCCTCCTTCTGGGAGTGGGAGTATACGTTGTTGCTTCGACCAATGTCGAGAATATAAATATTTCCGTCCCTAAAATAACAAGCTCTGAACACAATTAAATATTTTGTTATCTGTTCCGTAGGGCATGACATTAAAAAGCGACTCCTGTACGCTTCAATAGAAAAGCTAGCATCGTCAGCAGAAACCTTCTGTGAATTGAAACGTACAGTGGGTCTCAAAATTCATGTCATGCCCTAGGGAGGCGATATCAAAACTTTCTTCCTTCTGGGAGTGGGAGTATACGTTGTTGCTTCGACCAATGTCGAGAATCTAAATATTTCCGTCCCTAAAATAACAAGCTTTGAACACGACTAAATATTTTGTTATCTGTTCCGTAGGGCATGACATTAAAAAAGCGACTCACTGTACGTTTCAATAGAAAAGCTAGCATAATTAGCGCAGAAACACTTCTGTGGATTGAAACGTACAGTGGGTCTCAAAATTCATGTCATGCCCTAAGGAGGCGATATCAAAACTTTCCTCCTTCTGGGAGTGGGAGTATACGTTGTTGCTTCGACCAATGTCGAGAATATAAATATTTCCGTCCCTAAAATAACAAGCTCTGAACACAATTAAATATTTTGTTATCTGTTCCGTAGGGCATGACATTAAAAAAGCGACTCACTGTACGCTTCAATAGAAAAGCTAGCATCGTCAGCAGAAACACTTCTGTGAATTGAAACGTACAGTGGGTCTCAAAATTCATGTCATGCCCTAGGGAGGCGATATCAAAACTTTCTTCCTTCTGGGAGTGGGAGTATACGTTGTTGCTTCGACCAATGTCGAGAATCTAAATATTTCGTCCCTAAAATAACAAGCTTTGAACACGACTAAATATTTTGTTTATCTGTGTCCGTAGGGCATGACATTAAAAAAGCGACTCACTGTACGCTTCATAGAAAAGCTAGCATCGTCAGCAGAAACACTTTGTGAATTGAAACGTACAGTGGGTCTCAAAATTCATGTCATGCCCTAGGGAGGCGATATCAAAACTTTCTTCCTTCTGGGAGTGGCTTATACGTTGTTGCTTCGACCAATGTCGAGAATCTAAATATTTTCGTCCCTAAAATAACAAGCTCTAAACACGATTAAATATTTTGTTATCTGTTCCGTAGGGCATGACATTAAAAAAGCGACTCACTGTACGTTTCAATAGAAAAGCTAGCATAATTAGCGCAGAAACACTTCTGTGGATTGAAACGTACAGTGGGTCTCAAAATTCATGTCATGCCCTAAGGAGGCGATATCAAAACTTTCCTCCTTCTGGGAGTGGGAGTATACGTTGTTGCTTCGACCAATGTCGAGAATATAAATATTTCCGTCCCTAAAATAACAAGCTCTGAACACAATTAAATATTTTGTTATCTGTTCCGTAGGGCATGACATTAAAAAAGCGACTCACTGTACGTTTCAATAGGAAAGCTAGCATCATCAGCAGAAACACTTCTGTGAATTGAAACGTACAGTGGGTCTCAAAATTCATGTCATGCCCTTGGGAGGCGATATCAAAACTTTACGTTTCAATAGAAAAATTAGTATGATCAGCAGAAACACTTCTGTGGATTGAAACGTACGTCCAATTTTTTCCAGCTTTGTGGTGAGGAGTGTAGAAGAAGTTTGCAGTATTATAAGCAATGCGACAGTTTGAAGCATTTTTGTCACTCATTGAATTAAATAAAATAACCTAGGCGAAGATTTAGCGCTACGCCACTGATTAAAATGTGTGAACATTAACTCAATTAACAAGTTGATTTAAACAAAAAAAGATTGCTTCTCTTCCTATTGGATGTTGTTAAAAAAAATAATTTAATTAAGAGAAAATAATGCTTCCATGTTTCACTGCTCTGTTACTAATATTTCATAAGTGAAATGCGAAAAGATAAATCTGATGAGATGCTTTTTTCTCTTATCGGAATAACCTAGTTTTCAATGTATTTTATGTATTCGTAAGATACCTAACTTTTCCCCATTTAAATCACTTTGTAGCTCCTACACTTTTAAATATAGCCATATCGTCTCTGCTAAAATTAGCCGCCCTGTATATGAGATCAAGTGATTTAATACTTCTCTTTATATGATTCTTTAAACCGGAAAGGTTCGTTGAATCAATCTGCTTCGATTTTGCCGTTATAACGTATACAAAACTATTAATTTTAATTTTTGTTTATATTTATCAGCTAATAAATATAAAACTAAATAATATTTTAATTTTTTTTTCACACGATCTTACGCACCATACCTCCCTTGATATGCATACCAAATTTCACGAATTTCCATCAATAAATAAGAAAGTTATAGATGATTTATTAAATAGGTGCACCGCTTTCCTGTGATTAGTATGCACAAAACACGTAAATTTATTCTTTGTTCACGTTTATCACCCAATAAATATAAACCTAAGTCACATTTTCAAAATTTAATGACGCAATCTTACGCAGCACACCTTCCTTAACAAACACACCAAATTTCATGAATCTAGATCAATAAATAAAAAAGTTATAGACGATTTAGTAGATCGATGCACCGTACATCGGTCGATGGATAGCTGCGGAGAGAGGCGGGGGGGGAAAAGGGGATCAACTTGGGGTGAAATTCGTTTCTGTGAACAGGACTCCGCTGTCCTATCTTTTCACCAATAAGACAGACGGAGTACGGACGATAGAGTGGGGATAAAATGGGCTACGACCTTTTCTATCTTACGGGTCGCTATGTAATTTTGCTGTTGCGTTTGTTGCACGTTGTATGGTAGACGTGAATTCCAAAACGCGCGGGCTGGCTTAAGACAGAGAAGGTGCCTCCTTGTCTGTCGTATGCACCTTATGGTCGGTTTGTTTATCGCATATAGATTCAGAACTAGCGGGCCGATTTTAAAAATTCTTTCGCTGTTATGAAGCGCGCAGATTTCTTTTTAAATGTTGCAATTAATTTTTAAGAAGGGAATGGGAGATCATTTTTTTTCGGAATTATAGCTATGAATATAATTGTCTTATTATTATAATTTTTTTTTATTGATTAAACTAAAGTATGTGTAATATTTAATAATTTCAACTGGAAAATTTGCTAGGTTAATTCCATTCTTTTAATATAAAACGTTTTTAGCATTATATGTTGCAGTTACAAGTTATCATTCAAAAGAAAACTAAAAATCATGATATGAAACGATGTAATAATAAATATGGGACAATTATAACTAAATAAAATTAATTATTTATATTAATATTCAGTTAATGTTGTGACTATTATAAGCAGCAATATATTGAAGTGAATTTCGATTGTCGTGTTCTGTAGTCTTGCTATAAACTTCTCCAGTCGCAGATAAGCGGTATATTCGCTGCGTAATGGAGCTCTCGGATTGGCATTGGACGTCTTTCTCCTAGGGCCAGAGTCTTAGGTACTTATTCTGCATCACCTGGAGGAGTTTGGAGATGTACTGTGTAGTATAATTATTTACTGGTTTCTCCGGGATGGATATATGTCATTTGGAACTTTATATTTGTATGTAACATGTGGAAATTGATGAGCATGAGAGTTAAATGTCTAAATTTTTGAAATGTATTTCTACATAATGAATTATCATATATTTTTTTTAAAGAATATTTTACTCTTTATTGTTCCTGTGTTATTGTGGTTCTAGAATTATGATTATACCTTATTAACACATCTCTTTGCCGATGTGATCCTTGTTGTTTGCAGTTATGCACTAACAGCATCCATACCCTATGCTACACTATGTCTTTTATAATGTTTGTCTCTTTTGTCTTTTTATGTTGATATCTGTTATACAGGGTGTATCAAATAAAAAAGTTAATTTTGTTTGGGTATTAACTACACGACATATAAAGTACAAACCCACCGAAACCGGATCTCATCATTAAAGAATAAAAAAAAGGAAAATTTAGAGTCAAAAATTTTTTAGTCCGGGCCTGATGAAAGGAAACGTCATGTTAAGCACCCGCTAGACGTGGTATTATGTATAAATATATTGCACTCATTTAGTATTATTCTTAATAGTATGACGTAAGTTCATTTAACGTCATTCTGAACAAATAAAGGCCCTTGTAAAAATTTTCCTTTTTTGTTAAGAGCATTCTACGTAAGTCTACAAAGTATTATTTTTAATCTCCTGTTAAGACGTTCTAGTTTCACCGGATATGCGACTGCAGTAGTTACAAAAAACGTAAATATTTTTCTTTTGCTTTGTCGAATCGAGAGTTAGTTGTTAATAAACGGTACCACATGAATCAGAGTTATTTCTTTTGGATTTATTTAATCATATAACGCAAAATGAATTGAATCGAATTACACAGAAATAAATGTAGATACAGAAAATTTGCAAACACGCCTTTTTACTATGATGTCGCGCGAAAATGAATCTATACATTCCCGCGCTTTTGCCGATGCATCAAGCTTCGATTTTCTTCATATGAAATCATGATGGTCCTGAAAAGGATCGTTTTTTCGAGACGTGAAGAATTTAAATAAAATGTTCGAAGTGGCTTGCACTCCAAGCGGCGATCCACACAAAACTAACAGCGGTAATGACTGAATGATAGTGGTATGTGGGGGTATACTCGGGACAGCATTTAGGTTGGGCACAGGTGCGGCTCTAGCCCACGGCATTTATAAAATATCTTTTTTCTCTTTAATGCTTACAGATAGACCCCCTGTGCATTAAGACTTTTTGATTGTATATGATTACAACTGCTACATATTATTATATTTACCTCTATATATGATACACCCTGTATAATTGCGATGCATTTCCTGTATACCCATCAAAATTCAGTTATAGACCCCCGTTATAAATAACAAACCATTATTATTTTCAAAGAACGTCAACCCTTTTCAGTTTCAACGTTTATCGCACTTACATCGTCAGTTGACACGTTCAAAACACAAGGGGTGCACGTTGAGAACTCACCCTTCGTTTCTCGTGACACCCATCAACATTTTGCGGTAAGATAATGTCAAGTTGTCAGCGCAAATTGACGACCGCTTGTCGGTAAAAAAAAAGAACGCGTATGATTGATCCACGCAATGCATCATTAGGTACCTCTATTGTATCGATGGTGTGTTGAGTTTAGGGGGGAGAAAAAGAATGGATGAAAAGCAACCTCTAAAATATGTGAAAGAAAATATAATAAGAAAGATATTTTTCCAGGGAAAAAAAAATAATAATAAAAGACTTAGATAAATAAGACTGATATTTAAATAACTCTCTCCCGTCGAAAAATATCAATTTATTATGACTCTAAATTGATCTCGAACAGTGGACTATTTATTTCCACCCGAATTGACATTGATGTATGTATAACCCGTCCGTTCTCTAAATTGTACCGTGTAGATTTATATTATGAAAAATAATCGACCAGCTGACGCACAACCGAAGTTAGAGGGTTTCTGTTTCCTTGCTAAAACGGCTTTGATTTATACGAATTGGCATACAATAACGCTTGCTCTATCGAGTGTATAAGTGTAATTTGTACGTTGATAAATAACAGTGGTGATTATCGTATTTTATTTTTTACAAATTGATCGTGAAAAATATCGAAGTAGTATTTTAAAATTTGGATGCTGTGTCGCGTTAGTATTTGTTATGTAAATTAATCCCAAGTAGCACATTTAGTTGTGATTATAACACTGCTATAGACACAATTACTTCATTTAAGTCAATGTTACGTAATTTTTACTACAATTACCAACTTTGAAGGGATATCTATTTAGACGACATATCTGTAGTTGCAGTTGCGTCGTTGCCACCAAATAAATTACTTTATGGTGCTAATAAAATAGTAATTGTTACGTCATTCTTACTTGTTGAGTTACTCTAAAGTTAATTCGTGCACATACCCCAGTGACCAACTGTATTTATTTCATATTTTATAAATATTTAAAAAATATTAAATCTTTCTTGAATATTAGTTATATTAATATAATATGCATAAAATATATTATAGCAAATATATTAGGAAAACATTTAAAAAATATATATGTTATGTAGCATTAAAAATATTTTGTTGCAAATGTTTTCTCAGTATATTTTTCATAACTCTGCAAGAATATTTTGCTTTGTATTTCTGTAAATATTTATTTCATATAAAAAAAAAAGATTGAATTTTTGCTTTTGTACATTTGGTGCGTAGGACGAATAATATAAAATGGGTAAAATATGCATACATATTAAGTAGGTATGTACCTATTTGAAATGATAGCTTAAAGATTAAATTAGATAATATATATCCTAATATGACTTAATTAGTATCTAAGTTGAGCGCTGTAACTTTTTTATTAATATATCTGCGTTTTGTATTATATTATTTGTAATATTTGTAAGTTGCGAACGTCAACACAACACCTCTATTCATTACGGTGCCGGTGTTATATGATTTAGTATTGTTTATGCGTCTACGGATTAGGCACATAGAATGCATACGCGCACATGCATATCATCAACGTTTTCATTCGTTTGTCCGTTACATGTTATAGTTTATAATAGTATACGATTAGGGCAGAATAGGGTTAACTGTGTAATTAATTGTTGCGGGGTGTTTAGTTTTTGTGGTGACTACTGGGTAAGCAAAACTTTGAACATGTCATGGCATTTATAAGATAATTGGAATGCTCAATATCACTATGTACAGAAATCGTTTAATAATATAATTGTAGGAATTTTATGCATCATATATGTACTGCATCTACCAGATAAATTACTAGTTGATTTGCTTAAGAGATTCATCTCGGTAGATAAGCGTCATAACCTCAAATAGAGGTTAGAATACGTTGTGTTGTTTTATTGTTTGTACGTAGAATGTTTTCAAATATTATGAAATAAAGTAAAAATAAGTATCGTAAGTATTAGAATGTAGCTAGCACTCCAATTATTGTAAATGCTCCAAATGTATTAGTAGGTGTTGATAATGTTGCACGATGTTTCATTCATGGTATGATCTAATACAATTGGCATTGTTTTAGAGGCCACAAGGAAACCCAATGAGAGCGCCACTACCGAAGATATGAAAAAAGCCATAGGGTTGTACCTGGCACCAGCCAAGGCTAGACTTAAAAATGAGTATTTTTCATTGTTATTGGCTTATTCAAATAAAATGATAATAAATACGTTTGTTTTTTATTTAGAACACTTCAATTAAAAAATAGTGACTAATTTGATAAACCTTCAGTATGCCTTAAAAGATGCCAGAATTATTGATTATTAACTTGTATGGTGAGTGTGAAAAAACAAGTTCTTGCCTTTTAGACAACTCTATGTATGTTTCAACTTTTCGTTATCGACGTTATACATTCTAAATAACCAAGAACAATTTTAGTTCATTTTGACAAATTAAATAGATTGCATAAAAAATCTCAATTTTCATATAAATAATATTTTACAAATATTTTAGAAAAAATATAGCGCTTACATTAATTATAAAATATGAAATAAATATTTTAATCGAATATTTTATCTATATTTAGAAAAAAAATATGAAAAATGTATTCAAAAACCTCTCACGAAAAATATTTATAAAATATATTTTTAAAAATATCTATGCAATATTTCTGGCTGTTAGGGTAGCTACAGATTAAAAGTTAGCGTTACTAACATATGCTACCCAAAATATGACCTTACTGTAATTATGACCCGCTAGTAATATATTCGGTAGAATTGAGGTGAGCAGCATGTAGATATTCCTACCATCAAATAAGATTCTTAAATATTTTCCTTTAAAAAAATTTGAGCTATTCACATTTATCTCTTACTAAATGTTTAACAACTTCTGTAACCTTTCCTGAGGTCCCACCTCAATATCCATACTCTTTTCTAAATTACTGAAGCTACTTACATAATAGGTTTACAACTATAATTTCGACAAAACACTAAGAACTTCTTCCTGGTTATGCAACAGTTCCATTACAAGATGTTGATTCATATCTAGTTATAACAAATTATGGGTAAGCAAAATTATATAACAGTTTTACATCAACACGAACGTTTTGAGAGTGGATATTCTTTATTTATTTAACGAACATATAATGTTGAAAGGAGTGATTTTTTAAGCAATTGTGTTGTATAATTGTACTAACGCATTGATACAAAAATATCTTACATCCTTTTAAACTATTATACCACAGTTAAAATCACTGACGAAACAAATATTTAGATACCAAACTAAATTCGTACACAGGATCCGGTTTAGTTGAATAATTGCGCTACAATGAAAGAAGTGACCTAGCAAAAGAGCGCTTTTCGTAAAACCGAAATGAATAACGCACATTTCTTACGCAATTAGGAGGCTTAACGCAAATAACATCGACCCACGACGGGGAAAGAAATATGTCCCACCATCAGTTATGTCAGCGTGAAAAAGGGTTAATCATTAATACTTACTTTGACCACACGCTACGTGATAGAATGCTATTTGCAACGCTCCAGGCACGAAAGGAATTAATTAGCACCGAAAGAGATGGATTTAATTTTGGGGAAATTCAAGCAACAACGATGTTTTTTCAACCGAATCAGAATACATGGTAGGTCTACAAATGTGACTATGATCGGAAATTTAAGTGCTTCAAAATAGAGATTTATGAAATTATATAGGTCCTAAAACAAAACCTTGAATAAGGCTGAAAAAATCATGAACGTGGATCAAATTTTTTTTAATCGCTTCTTTTTGATGAATTTATGGGTACGAATAAATTTAAAATTTAAAGCACTGTAGAGGTACTAGACCTTCAAAAAACATAGAACGAATGAAAAAATTATTTATGGAAATCCAATTTTTCTAAAAATGAAAATTTGAAGATGAGAATCACTTATTGAGTTTTCTTTTGAATATTAGCAGAAACGGCTTAACTAACATATGAATATTTGTGTGCCCTAAGTTTCAGAAAAATGTATGCGATTTTTTGGAAAAATGACCTTGAGAAAGGTAAAATAAAATGAACGATGGGAAAAATTATTTATTTAGATAAGAGAAGGTTGTAAAAAGAAGATGACCCGATTCTTCTTTAAATATCAGTGAGGTTAGTTAAATTGACTCAAAAAAATGTGCTATTTCTTGCATATCGGCACTGTTAGTGACATTATCCAGTCCTTTGGTATTTTTCTTCATTCCATGCTTTTTGGTATATCTTCAATAGTAGATCCATTCCATTATTTCCCAAGTTCTTGAACACTTTTGCTACTGTCTTATTCCCACCAGGTGCTTTTCCGTTTTTAAATTCTCGTATAGCTTCCTGAAGTTCTTCCATCGTTATATAATCGATTTCAAGTATCCCTAACAGCCAGAAATATTACATAGATATTTTTAAAAATATATTTTATAAATATTTTTCGTGAGAGGTTTTTGAATATATTTTTTATATTTTTTTCTAAATATAGATAAAATATTCAATTAAAATATTTATTCCATATTTAAAATTAATGTAAGCGCTATATTTTTCTAAATATTTGTAAAATATTTATATGAAAATTGAGATTTTTTATGCAACGTATTTAATTTGTCAAAATGAACTAAAATTGTTCTTGGTTATTTAGAATGTATAACGTCGATAACGAAAAGTTGAAACATACATAGAGTTGTCTAAAAGGCAAGAACTTGTTTTTTCACACTCACCATACAAGTTAATAATCAATAATTCTGGCATCTTCTAAGGTATACTGAAGGTTTGTCAAATTAATCACTATTTTCTAATTGAAGTATTCTAAATAAAAACAACGTATTTCTTATCATTTTATTTGAATAAGTCAATAAAAATGAAAATACTCATTTTTAAGTTTAGCCTTGGCTGGTGCCAGGTACAACCCTATGGCTTTTTTCATATCTTCGGTAGTGGCGCTCTCATGGCGTTTCCTTATGGCCTCTAAAACAATGCCAATTGTATAGATCATACCATGAATAAAACATCGTACAACATTATCAACATCTACTAATACATTTGGAGCATTTACAATAATTGGAGTGGTAGCTACATTCTAATACTTACGATACTTATTTTTACTTTATTTCATAGTATTTGAAAACATTCTACGTACAAACAATAAAACAACACAACGTATTCTAACCTCTATTTGAGGTTATGATGCTTATCTACCGAGATGAATCTCTCAAAGCAAATCAACTAGCAATTTATCTGGTAGATGCAGTACATATATGATGCATAAGATTCCTACAATTATATTATTAAACGATTTCCGTACATAGCGATATTGAGCATTCCAATTATCTTATAAATGCCATGACATGTTCAAAGTTTTGCTTACTTCGTAGTCACCACAAAAACTAAAATACACCCCGCAACAATTAATTATACAGTTAACCCTAATCTGCCCTAATCGTATACTATTATAAACTATAACATGTAAGGGACAAACGAATGAAAACGTTGATGATACGCATGTGCGCGTATGCACTCTATGTGCCTAATCGATAGACGCATAAACAATACCAAATCATATAACACCGGCACCGTAATGAATAGAGGTGTTGTGTTGATGTTCGCAACTTACAAACATTACAAATAATATAATATAAAACGCAGATATATTAATAGAAAAGTTACAGCGCTCAACTTAGATACTAATTAAATCATATTAGATATATATTATCTAATTTAATCTTTAAACTATCATTTTAAATATGTACATACCTACTTAATATGTATGCATATTTTATCCATTTTATATTATTCCTACTACGCACCAAATGTACAAAAGCAAAAATTCAATCTTTTTTTTTATATGAAATAAATATTTACAGAAATACAAAGCAAAATATTCTTGCCGAGTTATGAAAAATATATTGAGAAAACATTTGCAATAAAATATTATTAATGCTACATAACATATATATTTTTTAAATGTTTTCCTAATATATTTTCTATAATATATTTTATGCATATTATATTAATATAACTAATATTCAAGAAAGATTTAATATTTTTTAAATACTTATAAAATATGAAATAAATATAGTTGGTCATTGGGGATCCAACAAATATAAAATAATAGATAAATAATTAACGATTTGAGTTTTAGGATTCGCTTCGTTTAAATCGTTATAAGGGTGGCTAAAATTGCACAAAAGGGTAATTTTGCAAGAAAATGGATTTTCAATTATCGCATTAAGATTATTTAAAATTTTGATATCCACAGTCAAATCACACAAAAGAAAACCATAGGTTTCTGCGAAAAATCTTACCCCCCACTATATTTAAAGATTAGGTGTTAACCACAGATTCATGCTTTGTATTATTTGGAAAATTAGCAATACAACTCTGGTTCTTAACTTCATTCTTTCATAATCTCCGCTGTCATATCAGCGTCAACGAAAATGCGCTACCGTATGACAGGTTAGCAACCCTCTTCATACCTTTTCATCCTTCTCGCCGGTATTCAAGAGAGTACAAGTCTATATAGGCGCAGAACGGGCTTTGTAAAAGTGAATCTCGTTTAGAAAATAGTATAGGAGATAAGCCGATGTAACGCCACACAGAGCCAAGAGAGATGGACGCTAGTTCAGACAAAGGACGACGCGCGGGCAACGCGTCATCGGAGTTCGCCTCACCGAGAGATGACAGCTCCCCGGGACGGACGTCTGTGTATATCGCATCCGGCCGGTTGACTTGTCCCTGTCAATTAGGGTGGACCGCGCGCGCGGTTTCAAGTCGACTCGTGTTACCTGCTGACAGGACAAACAAAACACGGCGGTCGCCTCACTCGAATCGTGTTTGCGATGCGATAATTTCTCATATTTCTCAACAGATGTCGTCCCGCACGGACAGTGACGGGCTGACGAGGGTGGTGTCTACCGTTGCGACCCGGTTTTCCGTCGTTCGGGATTTACCGGATACCTGTCACTTGTCATCCGCGCCGTGTACGACGTCGTCGACGCGGTGTTTTGTTTTCGGTAAACCGAAGCGAGCCGTGGGATATCGTATTGCTACCGAAATTTTTCCGTTCTCGTGACTTTGTGTGGAAATTCTGTGTAGGGGAAGGTGCGGCAAGATGGGAACATTAAGCTTTAGAACACTGCATCAGGATTGCAAATTGATATACAAAGTTCTAAGTACGCTTGTTGTAATCTTTAAACATTTATCTGCTGATGGATGAATTACAATTTTTCGATGGCTACTCTTGATGTTGTGAGAAAATTTGAAAAGAATATGTAAATACACCATCTTGCCCCGCCATGGGGCAAGATGGGGTTCCAGGTGAGTTAAGAATGGGTCGTACCATCAATCTAGGTAATAGGTAAAAAAAATAGATTCTTAAAATATTCTTAAAACATGCAGGAACAAAGCTTAAACTCTTTAAAGCGGAACTACTTAAAATAAAAAAAAATACAATAACGATAATAATATTAAACTTAATCTTCACAATTGAGGCAATAGAAGACAAACTCATCCACGTTATTCGCACAGCCTCCATGTACCCAACCTCGCCATCGATGGCATTGTATCAATACTTCCCCTTACAATACTAACATTGAGCGTCATCTTCCTCAACAGAAGAACTTGATTATTTCCTTGACGTTTTCTAAAAATCTATCTCTTTGCTTTCCTTACAAAATTCGGCTTCTTGATCTCTTCTGTTTTCTTCTTTGTCATTTTTTTCCTTTAACTCTCCCTCAGCACTTCCACTTGCCTTAGGATTCTCCAGACTTCTATTTTCTTGTAGCAGATTTTTATACGTAGTGCTTGTAAGGATTGTTGTCTTTCCCTTGTTACGCTTTGATTGAACCTGTACTTTATTCCTAACATGAGAAATAGGCATTATGTCTTCGAGAAAGCATAATGGCATATCCAGGCAAACGGACCAGACTGAGGAGTGAGATAAGGATGTCCCCATGTTGCCCCATACCAATAGCCCCATCTTGCCTCCTTGGGACATTTTCTGGTTATATTATAATAACATATTAAATATTTGAAATAAACAAATGACACACTATAGAAAATACATGCAATACATGTCAATTAATAAGCGCAAAAAAGTGTAGTTCTAAATAATTTACTTGTGCTTCCGATATTGGCCGTTGAACTCATCATCGAAATAATAACGAAATTCTGGAAATTGCAAAGTTCACGCACAAACAGCAATAACTTTGTTATTACGACTAGTAAAGTTTCTTACATTACAACAAACATAAAACAGCACTTGTCAATATTAGGACTGCTATTATTTGACAGATGCTTACTGCCGTTTGGTAGATCAGACGATGTCCCTATCGTGCCTCATAGCCCCATCTTACCCCACCCTCCCCTATATACAATTATTATTAAATCTTTCTCTCGATTTGTCTCGATGAATCTATTACGATATCCTTACACGCTCCCTTTGGAAATCCAATATGAGACGAAATCCGACTATTTTAAGAAAATATAAACGACGCTAGATTGAACGTAAAGTGGAAGATAGCCGAGCTGAATGCTAAAGAGACGCGATGAACATCATCCCGGCATGGTTTTGAAACATAAATAGGGGAAAATCTCCAACGTTGTTCGTTTTCATTTGTCTCGCGGAAAATAGATAGAAATTTAAACGAATTAGGGTCGACTGTGTTGATTTGATCTGGAATTTTGTTTGGGGAACATTTTTTTTAAAACGAAGATATGCACCTCCCTCTGCTTGATTTGATGATAAGAAGTCTTATTCTTGGTTTAGATGGCTCAGGATTTTAGAAAATGAAATGAAATTATATACACTGCAAAAAAAAGTTGCAGTAAAATTACATGTAAAATCGTTGGTAACAAAGTTGCCTACAATTTTTGAGGTAAATTTGCTTCATAAGGTAAAATTTCTACATCTAGTAAATGTACACATGCTGATGTGTGTTTCAAAGATTGTACTGTAAAATTCTGTTTAACTCTATATTTACGAACTCTGAAGTAATTTTCATATGTATTTTTATAAAGAGAGCAAGCAACTTACCTAATTCTTTTATAGCACCTTATAGGTCATACTGAATCGCTCAACCAGGGATCAAGAATGAACACGCTTACGCGAAACCTACGATTGTTTGTGACGTACATGATATCATTGAGCCAATAATCAGTTCGACAAACGCATAGAATTACCTACGCGCACAGATAAATAATCCAATAACCAATCACATTGCGGCGTATGAATTTCGTATTTTCCATGATATCTATAGTTTTACCCGAAAATTCAAGTAAAAACAAATAAATATAAAAGATTCTCGTATTTTTACAGCAAAATTAATAGTGCACTAGTAAAATTACTTTTAAAGTGCACTAAATACCCCAAAAAAATGTCAATTTTACACTTTTAAGTAAATTTTGAGAGTAAATACAAAATTGTACATGTTTTTTTCCTGTATTTTACTTTTGAATTTTTGTTACATCTTAAACTTATATGAAAAAGCTATAAATTTTACCGAAATTTCTTTTCCATGTTAAATATCCTAGAAAAAGCATGTAAAACAAAATTTACATGATTTATTGTGGTAAATTCACAACGTTTTTACATGTAATATTCCTGATTTACCATGGCAAAATTACTGTAATTTTTTACAGTGTATAGCTTAACTCTGAAATACAGCTATTTAATGAATAAAGTCCCGAGGTAGAAATCACGTATTTTAAAATCATTTAACCGTACATTCAATCAAATATTTGGAAATTTAAGAAATTTTAGTAAATCGACATAATGAGTTTTTTATGTAAATCTAGACCACCCTCATTAAGATTATGAAAATAACTATGCCCGTTTGTACTAGAAAATTTTGACAATCATATATAAAATAAAGTACAGAGCGTAACAAATCGACGGTCGCAAAATTATTTTTTTTTAAGGTTATATCAATATTTACACATAGATGGCGCTACTTGTAATAATTAAATATTTTATTACAATTTTAAATTTATTTTAAGTGTTTCCTGAATAAATTGATGAATTTTAAATACAATAATATATAAATTAATTTTTCTTCGTTAGAATTTATTTGTCCGAAGTCTGAATCATCAAAAATCCTCATTTAAAACTGTCAAAGTTTCTTGATAAATAATTTAAACTTTGACGTTTGTGAAGTGATAAAATTATATGATTAATTAACAGTCACGATATGATTCCACATAAAAGGTTTAGAAATCGAAAAAAATCGCCTACACTCAGTAATTTTGCCATGGTAAATTAGGAATATTACATGTAATAACGTTGTGAATTTACCACAATAAATCATGTAAATTTTGTTTTACGTGTTTTTTTCTAGGATATTTAATATGGAAAAAAAGATTTCGGTAAAATTTATAGCTTTTTCATGTAAGTTTAAGATGTACCTACTAAAAATTCGAAAGGAAAATACAGGAAAAACATGTACAATTTTGTATTTACTCTCAAAATTTACTTAGAAGTGTAAAATTGACATTTTTTTGGGGTATTTAGTGCACTTTAAAAGTAATTTTACTAGTGAACTATTAATTTTGCTTTAAAAAATATGAGGATCTTTTATATTTATTTGTTTTTACTTGAATTTTCGGGTAAAACTATAGATATCATGGAAAATACGAAATTCATACGCCGCAATGTGATTGGTTATTGGATTATTTATCTGTGCGCGTAGGTAATTCTATTCGTTTGTCGAACTTATTATTGGCTCAATGATATCATGTACGTCACAAACAATCGTAGGTTTCGCGTAAGCGTGTTCATTCTTGATCCCTGGTTGAGCGATTCAGTATGACCTATTAGGTGCTATAAAAGAATTAGGTAAGTTGCTTGCTCTCTTTATAAAAATACATATGAAAATTACTTCAGTGTTCGGTAAATATAGAGTTCATATAAATATTACATACGAATTTTACAGTACAATCTTTGAAAAATACATTAGCGTGTGAAATTTACTAGATGGTAGAAATTTTACCTTATGAAGCAAATTTACCTGTAAAATTGTAGGCAACTTTTTTTACAGTGTAGATTTTATCGCGAATCCGACCCTGTGCGACGTCAATTCGAGAACACCGAAGGCGGAAACCCGGAGGGCGGGCACCCAGAAGATGAATCGACGAGGTCGCGCTGGCAACGGAACACACGAACTGCCTCGGAACGGCAGACGGTGCACGCTCTTAGCCCTCCAGCGTGGCAGCGCCGATTACTCACTCTACAAAGATGACCCGGAGTCGGGGGGAGAGCACGTCGTGTGCCTGGGGATGTCCGGAAGTGGCTCCGCCGGAGATAAGCACTCCACATTTGTAGCCTTTCAAGCAATACAGACGGCGCGATACAGATAAACGACCGCTAAACTCGGTCGGTGCTCGGAAACAATTGCCCCTTCGTGTCGCGGGGTTTCCCCACGAGAGTGAGAAGACAAAGTGACGATGGAATTTCGGGATTAATTGCTCTGTCGTCCGATTGTGCGGACTCGAGTTTGATGACCGTCGAGAATGATTAGAGGGAATTTCGGATTTGATTCCGTGCTGTTGGAAGGAAGGAAGTTTGCTTGGTTGCATAAAGTCGTAACTGATTGATTCTTTGTCTACGTTTTTGACTTTGCAAACGGTGTTTCTATTTTGATATTTTAATAATACAATTTATTGCATTGATCTTTATAACAATAGACTATACAGGGTATTCCATGTAACTGGTTCATTAAAGTTTATGATGTTCTATTATTTACTTATATTTGAGATTTTGGCACCAGTATCTGTTCGATTGGAACTATAAATGTAAAATACCTTAACCAAAAATATCACTTCCGGTTGACCGGAAATGGATGTCAATTACTTATTTTAAATAGAATGATTGATGACTTAAGCAGGGCTTTTGATTGTGTCAACCATTCAGTTTTGATTTCGAAGTTGCATAATTATGGAATTAGAGGTTTGGCCATGAAGTGGTTAAAATCTTACCTTCTTGAACGCAAACAGACCGTTTCATTGTCATATCTTAATAATAATGTACGTGTAAATATTAATTTAGAACCGTACGGGGGTTCTTCAGGGCTCCATATTGGGCCCTCTACTGTTTTTACTTTATGTTGCTGATTTTGATCTGTATTCTGATAGTATTTATTCGATATTGCTTACGCTGATGATTTTTCATTAATAGTAATAAGGATAATGCTGAGAAGGTTTGTAGAGACGCAATAATTGATACCATTAATTTTTTCAGTTGTCACGATTTATCTTTTAATACTTCCAAAACAAGTATTCTGCAATTTCATAATTGGCAAAATGATGTTAAGCCTATGTCATTGTCTGTTGGCGCCGATGTCCTGAATAGTAATGATGACTGTAAGTTTTGGGTATTCACTTTGATAACAACTTAAATTGGAAACTTCACTGTAACAAATTAATCTCGAAACTTTGCTCCGTGACTTTGAATTTGATACATAATTTAGAAAAATATCAACTACTTGCTGTCTACTATGCGCATGTTGAGTCGCATCTGCGCTATGGCATTTGCATTGTGGGGCAACTCTACACTTGCTAGGAGCGTCTTTATTTCTCAGAAACGAATACTTAGAAGAATGGATGGAGTTGCGCACTCTTGCAGATCATTGTTAAGAGAATACAAAATTTTGCCTCTTACCTGTTTGTATATACTGAAATTATGCGTCTATATTTACAAACACAAAATGAATTTCCTTTGACTCGGATATACATAATATTAACACCAGAAATAGAAACAAATTTCATCTTCCTATAGTAAAGTATAAAGTAGGCGCTAAGACTCCAAGTCATTTAGGTTCATATATACATATATATATATATAATAGACTGCCTTTGAATTTGCAACTTTCGAGGAATGTTAGCATTTTCAAATCTGAACTTAGGAGGCTGTTGCTGGAGTAGTGCTTCTACACCGTGGACGAATTTTTCGTTATATACACTTGAATGTTTGTTTGTCTTTTGTATGTCTTTTGTCATATATATATTTTAATTTTACCTTTATATTTTTTTTTCATGACAATGTCTATATTCTAAGAATCTACGACAATAAAGATTATTATTATTACTATTATTATTATAATACACCATATATTTATTCGTGCCATCATTAGCAGAAACTCGTTCAGTGTTTCTACTGATGATGATAGCTTTGCTATTGAAACGTACGTCCAGTTTATTGCAGTTTATGATGAAGCGTCTAGGAGAAGTTTGCAAAAGGTTATATGGGCTAAAAATTAATAAGTATAAAACAAAATATCTAATAATGAAATAAGTGACAACAAATGTACAAAGATATAGTAAATTCTAAACAGACACAAGAAGTTACAATTTTGAGAAAGTAGATCATTTTGAATACATAGGAGTAACGATTTTAAACACTGAGAAAGATGGGCCAAGTAAAGTGTTTACTTGATAAAAAAATTTACAATAGATAAAGTTTTACTTGGAACTACTCTCGTTAATTAATACCTGCAACTAAACCCAGTTTCCTGAATGCAAGTTGTTACTGTAAATAGTGCTTTTATTAACGGCTATTACACAGCGTACCTGACAAATGTGTGGTAAGTAACGTAATACTTATGACTACTGATACTGTATCTAACTACAGCACATGCTTAGTAGAAGTAACAACAATGCTGATCACTATTAAACTCATGTATTTTCTTAAATAGGTAACAACCTGCCACAACTATGATTATTTGAGTTTTGCTGCCACCCCGCGATTGTTTTACTATTCCTGATTGGCTAATGCGGCGGAGTAATGAAATAGTCCCCGAGACGGCTACGCGCGCAGGCGCGGGCTAGCGTCAAATAAGGGTTACGGACGTGGGAAAAGGTCGTCGAAAAAGGGTGTGCAAGGAGGACTGCCATTGTAGGCCAGTTGGAACGCAAATATATTAAAAATACCGGGTGGGTTAACTCAAGGCCCCGTCCGTATAAAGAATCCCAGCGAAAGAAGAAGTACCGAGCCTATAAGCAATCGGATGTTTCAAGATTGCAGTTTTAAACCACGTGATGGGATATTTCAATTCCTCATCATTGTGATGATATCTGCGACCGCTGGTGAAGTTAAAGTGTGTATGCCGTCGCTAGCTGCGTGATCCCATAGTCCAAGTGCCACCTGCAGTTAGGGATACCCCGACGAAGTAGCCGTTTTCGAGGCGATCACCGGACATAAGCGCCACGTACGCCGACAGAGGATCAACCCGCCGAGACAACGCCCAGTGCAAAGAACCAACAGAAACCGCAAGTTTCCGTCTAGGTATATTATTTCTTTGTTTGTTATTAGTTGTAACTTCAAAGCCATATTTCTCTTTATCCTTTGGTTAGATTTAAATAATTTCAATAATTAACTAACGTTTCAAGGGGGCCCTATTTACCTTATTATTTATTATTGCTTTGTTCATTTTTTCACTTCACAAAGAAGTTTCCAAAGCAGCTGAAACTGTAATAATATAGTAATAGCTGCTAACGTACAATAGCAGTTTCAATCATCACTATAGTAAACACATTAGACATATGTAGGTACCTATTCTAACCTCAAAATCATCTGCGCAGCCATAATTGACGTTTCCACAAACAACTCTGTCATATTTAATAAGGCCACACATCAAACATTGTGTAAATATTAATTAAGCATCGCCGAGTAAAGTCACAACGAAGAGGTGTGCACACAAACGCATACATACAAATTATAAATAATGCAACGTTGTATAAGGATAACACCTAGTGACAGTTATTGCCACGTCAGCATTGATATAATACAGGTCGTCGATAAAAACCCCGACACAAATGTATTTAGGAGCATAACAGCGCATTTATTAACTAACTAATACAGACACACAGCGAGGTAACCTCGGTTAGTTCACTCGTTTGCGTACAATGGGCATAGTTAATACTGTAATTCATTCATGTACAGAGACGCGCACACACACAGGCGCGCGCGATCGGAGAATGGAATCGCTGATTTATGTTCAGGTAATTCGTTATAATTTATTATGGCCTGCTAGAACCAGAACACCATTGTCATTCTTCGTGGA
This sequence comes from Protaetia brevitarsis, assembly GCA_004143645.1. Taxonomy (NCBI): domain Eukaryota; kingdom Metazoa; phylum Arthropoda; class Insecta; order Coleoptera; family Scarabaeidae; genus Protaetia; species Protaetia brevitarsis. The sequence continues at coordinate 146,760 of RXPK01000948.1, read as the reverse complement.
ACTGCCGCGTACCATTTGATTTCCTAATGAGCCTATCGACTCCACTTTAAACCGCTTTACAAATGACCTGGCGTTACGCGACGGTAAACTCAATCGATTAGTTCATTGGTAATACGGGGAAAGAAAAATAAAAAAAATGGCGAACACCTTTATGTTTCGAAATTGACTGCTGTAATACGCGAGAATTTTAACCTAATTCTATAAGTGAATTCGATAGAGGTTATATCCTTGGGACGTTAAGATATAACGTGTGCTTTCGCGCAACTAGCAATGTTTTGCTAAAGGGAATGTCGACGTGGATATTAATGGAATAAGATGTGCTTATTAAATCTAGATAAATGCAAATTAAGCATGATAAATTAGGTAAAGGGTGGATTAACGATGCCACTGAAAAAGTAGGAGTGATTATCCACAAACATATCTTATATAGTGCACTTCGTCTTCTAAAGGAAGCGTATCTCTCTTATGGACTAAATGCCACATATTTAAACTTACTAAGATCATCAGTAGAGTGGTCGGACATGTTTGCTTGCATGGCCCGCACTCACCTCGCGCTATGCACAACACATATTTAGCCAATTCAAGGCAGTATACTCAGTCCCTCCGATTTGTGTGTCTAGTATCTAGTATCAGTGTTAGTCGAGTTGATGCGCCAACACTGTACTGTATACTTGTGTTACACGTTAATGTCACATATATAAAACTTAGTAGATACTGGCCAGCAGACGTAAGTCAACCACTCTAATCATCAGTGCTACTAGTCCATCTAATGCATCATACGAAAAATTCATACAGGGTATTCCACCTAACTGGTTCATTAAAAGTTTATGATGTTCTATTATTTACTTATATTTGAGATTTTGGCACCATTATCTGTTCGATTGGAACTATAAATGTAAAATACCTTAACTAAAATATCACTTCCGGTTGACCGGAAATGGATGTCAATTTACTTATTTTAAATAGAATGATATAATTTTATTTACATTTTTGGAGTCTACTGCTATAAATACGTCAGTTTTCATTAGCTATTCCTATAGCTACATGTTGCCGTTTTTGAGTTATTTAAGTTTTCCTTTTTTTTTTTAATCATTATCATTGCATCATTGAGAAATTTATATCTCGGTTAATACTGCAAGTAGAGACTCCAAATTTGCTATGTTATGAATGTAGATATAACTCTAAGAAACGGTAAGCACACTTTACATTCTAACATACAGGCTGTTCAAAACTGAGGAACAAAGTGACATATATTCAACTGCAGAAAACTCATTTTTTTTTAATAGAACACCCTGTATTTTAATTCGGAATTAAGAAGTAAATATCATCTCCTGTCACATTATATCAGCATTACGTATCTTTAATAGATTTTGAGATATGAGCGACTTTTTGTTAAACAGACTAAGTAGCCCTATCTTTACATGTTTGAGCTGACTCTGAATGGGATTAATGTCAAATTCATTGACTAACCAAAAGTGTTTATGTATATCATAGTAATTATACTTTCGTACAACGCAATATTAATAGAAATGACTATTCGAACAGACATTCTTGTATGGTTATTCAAAAATGATACATGAATTTGACGTGAATCCATTTCAGAGCCAGCTACAAACATTTAAAGATGGGGCTACTTAGTCTGTTTAACAAAAAGTTGCTCATATCTCAAAATCTATTACAGATAGGTATAGGGAATGCTCACATAAAGTGATAGGGGATGATATTTACTTCCTAATTCCAAATTAAAATACAGGCTGTTCTATTTAAAAAAAATGAGTTTTCTGCATTTGAAAATATGTCACTTTGTTCCTCAGTTTTGAGCACCCTGTATGTTAGAATGTAAAGTGTGCTTACCGTTTCTTAGAGTTATATCTACATTCATAACATAGCAAATTTGGAGTTTCTACTTGCAGTATTAACCGAGATATTAATTTCTCAATGAAGCAATGATTATGACTAAAAAAAAAAAAAAAACTTAAATAACTCAAAAACGGCAGCATGTAGCTATAGGAATAGCTAATGAAAACTGACGTATTTATAGTTGTAGAATCCAAAAATGAATAAAAAATTAGATCATTTTGTTCAAAATAACAAGGTTGACATCCATTTCCGGTCAACCGGAAGTGATATTTTGGTTAAGGTATTTTGTATTTATAGTTCCGGTTGAACAGATAATGGTGCCAAAATCTCAAATATAAGTAAATAATAGAAAATAGAAATCATAAACTTTTAATGAACCAGTTACGTGGAATACCCTGTATATTTAGTATGTGAAGTAAACAATAAAAAAACATCTAGTTTAATTACATTAATTAGTGTTATTTAACTAATGCATGTTCAGTGTCTTCCATTAAATGAATACAATTATTACATTCTTATTTGAATATAGATATATTGTGGTTATATATCGACAACTTAGCAGTTACCTTCATGATGTTTTCAATGCATACGTCTTCAAATATTTTACGTATGCCATGCTGCAATTTCCGATTTCACTTAAGGCTGAACACCCCACTATTATGGTTGACTTATATACCACAGAGGAGGACATAAGGAGATGGCACACTAAATATTCTTGTGTGCTAATGTGTGCTCTGCAGCTACCTCTAAATGTAATTGCTTTCTTCTTCCTAGCTATTTGATCCCCAGTACCACGGATGCAATTGGAAGTTGGCGCAATCTTGCAATCTTGGTAGCTTGATCACCCGCAATGTGTTTTCCATGGCAAAAAGTACTGATGTCAGTTCGTTGGTTAACTCATTGAAGTAACCCAGCCATGATCAAGTTGGAATCTAGGACAACACCCAAGATTTTAATACTGTCAATTGTCCACAATAATAACTCTAATTTTTAAATTATTGGAGCGAACCAGCTTTTTTTATAGCTAGTTCAGCAAATGGGATCATACAGTACACCATACAGACATACCTGGCCTGTACCAGCGCTCGATAAACTATAAGAAATCAAAGGACCCTCAAATCAACCCTTGAGGAACCCCATGACTTAGTCCATAAGCCTGGATCTAGCATTTAGTAAGGACAAGAGAGGGTTATAGCGGTCTAAATTTCTAAACCTAACTTCACACAAACAACAGCTTCCCAAAATGGCAGTTTGTTATTGTTTACGTTCGTATCTACATAAATTAGTTTACTCTTTCTTTTAATCTATATGGTTTACTTGTTTTATTTATTCATTTTACGTATTTTATTAGTTTTGAATTACCCCTGCAGTTTTAAAGACATTTAATGAACTATGATATTCTTGTGTTAAAGGTAAGATCGGTGGCCAGTGGCCATAACATGTACATACTTTCTTATATATTATATTGTTAGGTTTAAGTGAAATAACTCAAATAACCGTGAAAGAAGACACCAATGGGTATCACGTTATAGTGCCAGTCACTCTCGCAAGATAAATTTTGATGCTAACGATGGTCGCAGTTTCTTGGGATTTCCGAATGAATCTAATATATATGACACGACAAGAATTAAGAAAGTACATGAATAAGAAGAACTATTATCGTTGTGCAGAAATTCCTAAGTCACATTAAATCAATTTATTTGTTAGATACACATTTTAAGCTAGATTGCTATTTATCGCAGTGACTAACCTAATTCATTTTATGTTCACTTTTTAAAATAATGCATTATACTGGTATAAATTTTAATCGTATTTATTCACATTATAGGCAATTTAATATTGTATAGTTTACGTTTGAACTTTATCCGCTTGTGCACCCCCGGACATTATTGTTGACAAACCAGTGCAGGATCGGATGTTAGAAATGAAGTAGTCGAATAGAAAGGAACAATCTTTGTATCGCATAGAACGATATAGTCATAACTCTTGAACCCTAATTAAAAGTTATTGTGTATTCGTGTTAGAAATTTGAAAGTCCCTTCCACCGATGCTCTTGCATTTTTATTAATTTATTTGAGAAAGAACCACAACATATTTATTCCTGGAAGAATATTTTACACTATAAAAATATAAACAAAGATTTATTTCACAAAAAGAAAAGAATATGAACATAATTATCGTAAAACACTTGCAAATATATGTATCACTTTATCAAACATTCTTTTACTGGAGTCGTGTTTTTTATTACTATAAACTGTTCGTAAATATTTGCAACAAAATCAGAATAAAAAACGCATAAATTTGTGTATTTTTTTAAATCTATTTTTCTACTTCCTTTAAAATATAAATTATTCTACACGTTTGAAAATTCCCGGCAACAGCTTTACAAAATGGCAGCTGGGGTTGAAGGTCATTCAAAACGGACCACTCAAGAACAATGGTTTTTTGCGAATATGTTCTTACTGCAAAATACTGTGATTCAGTTGCCGTCTAGCGATGCGAAAGTAACAAACTAAGTGGCTCTATCATCACTCCATAATATTTTAGCTTGTGTATTAAAATTTTTATGGCTAACCCAACAATCAAATATGCTAGACACTCCAAGCAAAGTTCAGATTCTGCACGCCCCCTTTCATCACAAGCTTCGTAAATAGAATTCATCACTGGCAATGAGCTGCTAGTTGTAGACATTGATGCATTTTATTTGACATAATGTACCAGTTTGCGCATGATGATTGGCTGAGAAATAGTTCTTATTGCCACTTTTGGATGTTGGCAGTAGTTTAAGCAGAGCAGGGAATACACTTTCTTTAACACACCTCTTGAAAACTAAAGGGTTGTGCCAATTCCTGATGTACACTAGCGACACTTTCTAATTGTACGACCTACAGCATAAAACAAAGCCTAAATTGTTAACATGGTAGTAGACGACTTATGCATTCACTGCCGTCTTCGAAATATGTAAACACAGATGTGCGGTCTCGGTGTTTTTTTGTAGTAAATCTACTTTAAATGTAAGGAAGAATGCAGTAAATAAACATAGAAAAAACATTGATCTTATAAAATAGAGAGAATTAAATACATCAAAGGCGCATACTTATGCCTGCCGACTTACCTCGGTTAGCACAATTCGATTTTTTCAATTACTTACCTTAAATATATATTGTATACAAACAGATGTTTTTTTCTTTACAAATCCTACAGCTTTACCAAATATGTTTGTGTTTTTAATCCAATTGATTCACAATGATTGTTTTCATAACTATTTTAATTCGCCCCGGCTCCTTTTTTCGATATTAACATAATGAATAATTAATATTTATATAAACTAATTATTAATTACTAATTTAAACCTGCATTTTGTATTTATAGCTATCACTACTGTTCAATTTAGCACTAATTCAAATTTTGTATTTCTTTTGAAAAAATATTGTGAGACTTTTGAGGTAAAATCTTTGAAACTAGGGAATTTATAATCGAAATATTATTTTATCTTGCTATTATAATATTAATGGAAACATACCATTACTATAACTAATAAAAAATATTCTGACGAGTGTAGAGCTTTTCCTTCTAATATCTGATAATCTGATATAAAAATCATGGTTTTGAATGCATCCTCGCCATATCTCCTTTATTATTTAATGTTAAAGAAGGAAGCCGGAGCGAGTTAAAAAAAATGATATGAATCATCATGACATTAATTAGATTAAAAAATATAAGCATATTTGGGTAACGCTGCAGGGAAAACAAAACATGCATTTCTGTCAATAACGAAATTACTACAAATTTCTCTGCATTTAATAAATTAATTGGCGCAACACCCACTTCATGAAAAGTGGAAGTAGTAATAATCCTTATTACTATATTGTTTAATATCTTGCATAGGGGCTGTCGCAATCTAGTTAATGCATTAACTAGATTGAATGAAACACTTTTTCATGTGTTCAGTAATATTGAAAAAAGTGTTTCATTCATAACGGAGGTGTGCTTTACTGATTTCAGTATAGCTAAATACTTTAAATGTCTTCATGCGATCCATTTTGATAGTTTCATTATTATTTGGATACGCATAAAATGAATAAAAGTAATAAACCCATTGATATTGCTATTTATTGTATAATTAACATGGCTTTGGTTTAGTTCCTAGTCATAGTTCAACTGTAAAATGAAAATACCTTTTAAAACCATTTAATAACACTACAGCTATTCGAAATACTTCAAACATCAAATAAATTTATTCCTACGCAAAGATAACAAATACATAAGAGATGCATTCAACTTCGCACATTAATAAATCCAGTCTAAGCTTTTTTAAAATAACCGACAGAGAGACCGCACATCTGTGTTTACATATTTCGAAGCGGCCAGTTACTGCATAAATCCGTCTACTATCCATGTTAAAGATATGGGCTCTATTTTACCCTGTAGGTCGTACAATTAGAAAGTGTCGCTAGTGTACCTACTTATATACAATCCTCAACCTGTTCAGTGAAGCCTCACACTGCTAAATGGTTATATCTTCCTTTATTTTATACTTGTTTTGTATGTGTTTATCCTGTTCTATGATAAAAATTTGGTGCCAAATTAAATTCACAATACTGATTAATTTTAATTGCCAACATAAGACTTACTAATTTTAAGCTATTCCAACAATTTATGGAAATTTAAGTACCTAAATTTAACAACGTTGAGTACGATCTCAATAAATAATATGAGCAGTAAAAGGTGGAGTGCACTTTAAATTGAAAGTGATTTTTACTGCTCCGATTGACATATTAAAGATATTTTGACTTAAATCGTTTTAATGATTTTTGTGTTGTCCTACTTGTCATTTTGACAGATGACAAACATCAACAACAATTTATCGATATTGTCAGCACGGCCTTTACATAATCAAATAATGGTAATATTATTCACTACATCGATGCTATAAAAATATCTACAATGTAAATATTGCTTGTGTTAAAGATTGAAAAAAAAAACAACTATTTATCGTTAGCGAGTCCGATTCAGACGTAAAATTAGTTAGCATAAATTACTGTCGCTGTCAGAATCTTGACAACTCGGTATCCGTGAAACGACCGACTATCCCATTCATTCAACTTCTAGGAAATTAATTCCGACGAAGTGAAGGTTAATTAAATATTACCACGTTGGCCGTGTCAAGACGCATAATATCTATAGGTGGCTATCTATTGATAATTTAATAGCTGCTATAAATCTTTTTTTTTCCGGCGGGTAATAGAGAATCTTGGTGTGATGTACAGTATATAATTAAAACTAAATGAAATTCCAAATTTTAACTTTGTTTACTATTTACTTCAATTAAAATGAAGTGTATGTACGGCATTAGTGGAGACAATAAGGTATGAGAAGTAAAATGTGCCTATAGCAAATAAGCAGGTAAAATAATTAGGAAATTTTAAAATCGAAAAAGGAGGGGATTTTAAAATTAAAAAAAATGGTAAAAATATTTGTGTATCTTTCAACAATTTAGATTTTTATTACGTCATTTCCTTATAATGGGGGCAAGTTCGCATTTGACAACTTGTTTTTTCTATTTTGCGTTCATAAAAACGCAATTGTAACACGCTTTTGCGTATCGAAAAGTGCTTCATTGTGATACGCCTTTTTTCATTTCTATAGGTTGGCTGTATTGAATACATTATGACAGAAAGCAAAATTGACGTTTAATGCATGTAAATTGTAAATACTTTAATCAAAAATTCTATACAAATTTAGTTTACATTGTTATTGTTATGAAACGTGGAATTACTGTATACATTTACACTGACGGAACAAGTATCTTGAGCATGTATTGTTATGCCAGGCAAATTCTTCGTAACAAAGTTTGCTGAGTTATGTTATTGGCTTTATGGTAGACTCTTGTGATTGAGAATCATTCGGTGATATAACTCTAGAATGACCAGATGTACTTGGCCCTGATAAGTTGTGCGCTACAGCCACTTTACTTTTCATAGATGTTTCGATGTAATCCTCAGCTACCGCAGATGACTTCCATCCACCATGACGTTTTATAGTCAGCAAATCACTGCCTGCGTCTGCTAAGTGTGTAGCACTAGAACGTCTGAAGCAATGTCCAGTATAAAGCTCTGAATTAAATTTTAGAAAATCAGCTATTAATTTAGGCATTTTGCCAATCGTATTAATTCCAATCGGGCACGATATACAATAACCATTGCGATATGTAAGGAAGAATCTTGAATGATCAATATTTTTTGGTCGCAGGGCGACATATTTTTAATTATAGTAATCCATCTTTCATCCGTAATTGCAAAAACTCTTACGATATTATTTTTTGTTTTAGGTACTGTCACCAAAATAATATCACTCTTAAATTCTAAATCATGTATGGACATATTTGTTAATTCATCTCGTCTACAGGCACCTGTGTAACCCATTATTAAAACGATCTAAAATTAAATCCATTACATAAAAAATTACATTTTGCAAATAATATCGTACCTTTATTGCTAAATACAATGCGTCAGAACCTTCTTCTATAAATTTATTAATATCTTCAATGCATACAATTTTAGATTTCTTAGCCTCGTATCCCTCAGAGAATCGTTTTAAATAGGCTTGTAATTAATATATTTTGATATGTCTGTATTTTATAAATGGAAAAGCAAGAACGAAGCATGGAATACATAGACCATAAGTAGAAGATTTCTTATTTTACCTTGTAATTCAAAATATGCCAATAAAATGTTTTCAGATATTGTGTGACATTATTCTGTACAGCCCATAGTTCAAATTGATGGTAGCATTTTTCATATACTGCTTTTGATTTTTCGGTAATAAATTTTATGACGGCGTTATCCGCAATTTCACGCAGTTGTGGTGCGTACAAGATAAATTTGTCTCAGTATCACTCATTTTTTACAGTTTACAGAGACTATATTATGAAATATATTGTTTAAACAATTTAAATAGCCGAATTTGAATTTTGAATTCGTCAAATGTCAATCGTATGTCAATGTGACCAACTTCATATAAAAATAAAACTCAACATTTTTAATGAGATTTTTATTAAGTATTTATTATCAATTTATAATCCAAAATAGAAAAAATAGTATAAAGGACTCGTTTCATAAGGCTTTTTGTCGCACTCGTTCATTAGAAAACTCGCCTGCGGCTCGTTTTCTAAACTTGAACTCGTGCGACAAAATCATGCCTTATGAAACTCGTACTTTAATATACTATTTTATCATACAAATTGGGTCCAAGTTATCTAAAGTGGCTATTATTATTCTGTTTCTTTAATAAATGTAAATAAATTATGTATATTGAAAATATGTCCTGTATCTATAAAATAGTTAGCCCAGTATGATTTTGAGGGGGTGGAGGTTTTGTGGCCTCCTTTAAGTATTTGTACAATTCTATTTTTTTTTTGTCCTACACTGAGAACAAAAATTTAATAATCATAAATAAAAATACAATTATCGTAAGTAAAAAGCTCGGCTGGATAGGGGATAAAAGCACAGATTACTTAACACTAGTAAAAAAGAGATTCTAAACGCTGATACTAACAAGAAGCAATCTAAGTTACTTACGGTCTGCTTCATAGCGGTAACTTATGAAGTTACTTATGATAATTAAACTGAAGTAGTTAAACCAAAGAATATAGCAGTAAGCAAAGATTTGCCCTTGTCAAGTAGTAGGTGTATTGCTGTGAGTGAACTATTCTATAACAGTTATCACACCTTCATAATTAATACAAGCTATTTAGATTACTTGTGATAAGGAAACAGTATCATTAATGCACGTTCACTAAATACCTGATATATAGAAGGTAATGGTTTGCTATAATATACAATATACTTACCTTAAATTTGTTGTTTAACTTATGGGTAGCGCAGGAAACGAGGAAGTTTAGTGAATATTTAATATAAATTTAAATAAAAAGCAGTATTATTAGTAATAGTTTTATTTTGTATAGGACAAACACAGTGACTACCTGATATGAATGAAAGATATTGGTCTCACTTTAACAACAGTTTTTTTTTAAACAATTTACAACGTAATGACATAAAATAATAAAAAAAAAAATGGCTTTGGCAACTAATAACAAACAAAGAAATAATATACCTAGGCGGTAAACTTGCGGTTTTTTGCGAGTTGATCCTCTACCGGCGTACGTGGCGGTTATGTCCGGTGATCGCCTCGAAAACGGCTACTTCGTCGGGGTACCCCTAACTGCAGGTGGCACTTGGACTGGCGGATTACTAGCGACGGCATCCACACTTTAACTTCACCCAGCGGTCGCAGATATCATCACAATGATAGGGAATTCAAATATCCCACCACGTGGTTTAAAACTGCAATCTTGAAACATCCGATTGCTTATAGGTTCGGTGCTTCTTCTTTCACTGGGATTCTTTATACGGACGGGCCTTGAGTTAATCCACCCGGTATTATTAATATATTTGCGTTCCAACTGGCCTACAGTGGCCGTACTCCTTGGCCACTCTTTTTCGACGACCTTTTCACACGTCCGTAACTCTTACTTGACGCGTAGCAGTCTCGGGGACTATTTATTACTCCGCCGCATAATCAATCAGGAATAGTAAAACAATCACGGGGTGGCAGCAAAACTCAAATAATCATAGTTGTGGCAAGTTGTTACTTATTTAAGAAAATACATGAGTTTAATAGCAATCAGCATTGTGTTACTTCTACCAACGATGTGCTGTAGTTAGATAGAGTACCAGTAGTTATAAGTAATACGTTACTTACCACAAATATGTCAGGTACGCTGTGTAATAGCCGTTAATAAAAGTACTATTTACAGTAATAACTTGCATTTCAGGAAACTGGGTTTAGTGGCAGGTATTAATTAACGAGAATAGTTCCAAGTAAAACTTTATCTATTGTAAATAATTTTTTATCAAGTAAACACTTACTTAGCCCATTTTTCTCAGTGTAGTATGCATATAATAACTCGTTTAAATTAATCCAGTACTCCTATATGAGTTTCTTTCATCCATTACCTGTCATATCCGCATATATATATATATATATATATATATATATATATATATATATATATATATATAGCACGTAAAAAAAAGTAAGGAAATGAAATATACAGTACGTGAAAAAGATAATGAAATGCACATAAACAAACAAAGTAGTATTGTAAGTAAACACTAAACAATATATAAATAAAGAACTATGGATGCGAACAGTTTTACTGTGCAATATTTGAAACACAATTTTAATTCGTTTAGTTATGAACAAAAAAGTCAAGTTAAAAGTATGAGCAGACCAAAAACCAGAACTTAATTTGACGCAAAACTACAAAGGGCAAATTTAGAGACTTTACAAGAAAATTTAAGAAGGACATGTACGAAAAAAATGATTGGATTTTAGTTGAAAATTTGCATGTTCTTGATTTTGTGTACACCCTACGTTTCCGACCAGGAGCCGCCACTGATTTTTACTCTTCCATTCTTGCGCAGACAGTTTGAGATGCTCTCAGCACAAGTCTGGATGATAATAATTTCAGCCTGGAAAATGGTGGGAAAGGCCCATAGACTAAAAGGTTTGCATGATGAAACACTGTCAAATTTAGTGGAGTATAGGCTTTAATTCAATTTCTTGTTGATTTAGGTTAGGTTAGATTAATAAGAGATAAGATTCGCATGGTTCAATTAATTGAAAATTAAAAACAATTAGGAGTTCATCCAAGAAGTTCAAGTTCTTAAAAGGTAGCTGAGCAGCTCTTCTAGAGAAGGGCCAGTCTTTACTAGGTTACACACATGGCAGAAAAATATGCTCAACAATCAGTCCGATTCTGTGTAAATATTTTCTGAATACATTTACAGTGATCTGCAAAAACAGAAACAACTACTTTACCACTTTTATGGTAAAATTCAAGTAATTCCTTGGTTCTGACATGATTAGGTGAGATGTACCAAACCAGGACAATTGCTTTAGTATCAGAGTCATTTCTAATTTGCCCAGAATGTAATTTGCTGTTTAGCCACAGCTTAGGTGCTAGGCCAATGACCGGATCTGGTGCTTAAACTTGCTCAACAGCTGCCTTCCTGATTTACCAGAGTGAGTGTTCAAGTACTTAGATTAGTGATAGATTATTAGCCATCCCCATTGTCTTTAGAATATGTCTACGGTTCTAAATCAGTTTGGAGTTGCATTTACTAATCTAGCATAATGATGGAAATATTTTGACAACTTTTGCTTTCCCTGCAATGCTCCTGCACTTTTATTTTTGTTTAATTTTATAGTCCTCTATCCTGCGCTAATGCCACACATTTCTCCTTTTATAGAGATTTATTTTAAGACGTACAGTGTCTAATAAACGAAATATTAAATACTCAGACAAAGCTAGGGCTATGAGAGATGAGTTGCTGTGGCTTTATGAACTTAGTAAACTTAATATTATTTCCAAGAATGCTTACAACAACTTTAAACAGAAATATAGGGAAAATTTAAAGCTGGAGAAGCTAGCTTATAATACCTCTGTTATATCTTCATCGAAGAATAAATAAAGGCTTCCTGTCAATTATTAAACCTAAACATAACATCAATACTAGTACTATCTCTGCGGAGGAACTAAATGATCATTTTTGTAACATTGGTAATCAAATAACTAAGAAACTAATTGCGAGTAACGAAGGTCACAGTAATCATGTGCGAGCCAAGAGCACTCCTTCATCTTTTTTTCTGAGTCCCGTTGATCGAGATGAGGTGGGTACAATGATTCATAGACTGAGTAATAGTAAATCTTTGGACTATTACGGTTTACACAGTGCTTGCTTAAAATTGGGTAAAGATGTTTTAACCGATCATTTAACGTATTTAATTAACCTTTCCTTTAGTAGTGGTATATTTCCAGAGTGTTTAAAAATAAATAAAGTTACTCCGATATTTAAAAAGGGCGATCACTCCTCGCCGAACAACTATAGACCTATTTCTCTTGTACCTATATTATCTAAGTTATTAGAAACTGCCTTTAAAAATAGACTTGTTAAATACTTAGAAAACAAAAATGTTTTAAGTAATTCTCAATACGGCTTCCGTTCCGGTAGATCAACTATAAGCTCACTAGTGGACGTTATTACATATATTACAGATGAATTGGAATTGGGTAATGTAGTCATGGGTGAATTTTTGCATTTGACCAAAGCATTCGACTGTCTATCACATGATTTATTATTGGAAAAACTAGCCCATTACGGAATCAGAGGCCCCCCTCTTTCATTTATTGAGAGTTTTATTAAAAACAGATATCAGTGTGTTATTAAAAACAACGAAACATCATCTTTGAAACATAATTTGTATGGCGTCCCTCAAGGCTCCGTCTTAGGCCCATTCTTTTCATTATCTATGTTGACGACATCAGTGATTTTGTAAATGTTAAACACGTGGCATATGCCGATGATACTACCGTTTTAATAAGTCATAAGAAAATAGAACAACTTAATGATCTATCGGAGGAAGCTCTTAAGCAAGCTGAATCTTATTTTGCAAGTATTAATTTGTGCCTCAACAGAGACAAGACACAAAAAATTGTCTTTAACTTAAATCCTTGTATGGATCACTCTAATAACGCACCTGTCAAGTGTCTCGGTTTGGCCTTGGACGGAAAATTGACGTGGGAGCACATGTGGATGCCCTAGCCGCTCGCTTATCACTGTCATATACATTTTAAGAAATTTAGTAGATGTTATTACCAACGATGCTTTGTTGATGGCATATCATGCTCTTTTCCACTCCGTTGCGAGCTATGGTGTCCTCCTCTGGGGGGGTCCGCACATCGTGGAGAGATATTGCTCTTACAAAAGAGAGCAATCAGAATAATTTCAAACATCAACAATAGAGATTCTTGCAGACCTTTTTTCAAAAAATTTCGAATTTAACGATTACTAATCAATATATTTTACAATGTCTGATCTACTGTAGGAATAACTTGGACTCTTACTATCGCCAGACGGTGTACGATACCAGAAATAAACTATATCCTAACCCACAATTTAGACTAACCAAAACATAAACTCATTTAGATATATTTCTTTAAACTTTATAATTTACTTCCTATTAAATGGAAAGATCTTAATGACATAATGTTCCAAAAAGTAATTAAAACTTATTTAATTGATAATCCTTACTATGAAATACAGGAATTCATTAGTAATATAACTACTGTGGTGTAGAGTAGCGTGTGTCCCTGGCTCCGGACCTGTACTTGTATCTTTGTTTGTTGTCAATGTTTAATATCTTTGTCTGTTGTTAATGTTTAATGTTCTTTGTTAATTTTAATCTGACATGTGCATACGATTTTTTTTGTCACGCACGAATAAAATTATCTATCTATCTATCTATCTATCTATCTATCTATCTATCTATCTATAGCCAGCAAAATAACCCCAGTTTTGGATTAATAACCTCTTACGAAGATCTTTTAATCATCAAAGTCCAAATGATAAATCCCCAGAATGTTGTTAAACTTATTTTCCGCGCACATATAATGACATCCACCCATTCCCTATGCCTAAGTGACTAACTCCATTTGACAAGCGAATTACGGAACTTCGATGAACTAACTATTCGCGAATATACTGAGATACTAAACGCTAGAGATGTCCTGTAATCGCCTTTACGATATACGACCCTTGGAGTAAGTTGCATCTGCATCGAATAGACGACTTTATAAACTTGGAAAAGTTGAGATGAGTCTAATAATTATGTATATCTGAGCAGCTGGATCTAACTACAGAGCAGTTCAATCCACTTCCCTGAACTTCGGTTGGAAAGTTGAAAGTTGCAGATGGAGACGTCCTGGCTATGCAGCATCGTGTTAGGGAACTACAAACAGTTTTGTTTTAATTATTTGAGTTTCTCTGTAAAGAAATTTATATTACAGTTATGATTTATAATGATCATCATATGTTGCGCTTTATTTTATTTTATTGTTATTATATTAGCCATGTAGCAGGCTGTGATTAACCGTGCCTGTCATTACAATTATTTGATATGGAATACCAGGGAGCAATACTAACAAGGAGGACTCGCCAAATATTAAGCTCAGATTTGTACCGGTTTGTTAGATGATAGTGAGGACACCTTGGAGTATTCTGTAAAATTAGTAATATTAGCCATAGATGGCAGACGTTAATTTTTTTACAGCGCAATATAGTTTTATAATCTTGCATAAATACTACCTAAATAAGCAAACTAGTTACAACTCCGTGGGTATGTTTCCAAATATACATTCACTCAATAAATTCACAATCCTTATCTCTAAATAACATACTCATAATTAACTGTTATCATGACAAAATTACATTTGTTCTTATCTTTAGACCTGAGCCTGGCAAGGTGTTGGCCGAAACAAGTAGTCTGAGATCTTATTTAAAAATAAAGTGAAGAAGCACCAACAAAAGCAGTTATTTTCACTTATTTATTTGTTTTCAAATCATTAATTTTTGTTTTTGAATTTATTCTATTTTCAACTGCGATAAGATTTCTTAAAAACAGTATTATTTATAACATATTATACTTATCTAACAATTTGGTTTCTTGCTGGTATACCTACCTAGCAAAGGAATGGTGATTGACTTTTCTGTTTCAAGTCGTAATTAAGGCAAATCAGTGATGAAGTTAATTTAGCATCAAGTAAGTAAATAATTAAATTATATTATATAAGGAGTGGATGGGTTTTATTCAATAAGTAAACGTTTTGAGTTACAAAAGATTTATTTATTTCTAGTTCAGATAAAACGCATTACATGTGGTTTTTAGATATAATTCATTTTTAAAATAATTTATCACAAATATATACTTATACAATTATTTTACTTAATATTGAATCATTTTATTACAAAATAAAAACCTTACATACTAACATAATTTCAGCAATCTTGTGTGTATATACGTATATTTGTTTCTTAATAATACTTTTTTTGGAATTCCCCTGAATATTATTCAAAATAAACAATCGAAAATAATTAAAACCCTTTTAAACTTGTATTGAAATACTTATAAATTCAAAAATAAAATAACAAAATTGTTGGTAGAAGTCAGAAGAAGAATCCATGGTGATGGGGCGGTTATTAACCCTGGCCAAGTCGCACGGGCGAAGAAAGAGTGTTATCGACTCGGGGAAACTAGGCTAACGTGGATTGAAGAGCGATACGGGGCAGTTCGCTGCGGGCCCAACCACCGTTGCAGAGTGGGATTACCAATGCCCTGCCCACGCACCTCCCTTCGTAAGGGGCCTTCCACACATCCACCTAGTCGCCACCGGAGAAACACTACCAGTCCAGACCCGATTGACTAGATACGACCTGGGATCGTCTAACCGCCAGTCGTCGCTGCAGTCGCTGGTAGAATATAGTAAAAAAGAGGTTGTCTAAGAATTTAATGCTTGTCAGACGCGCCCCCCGCTGACGCCAAATCTCCCCCCTCATCATCATCATGAGCCCGAAGAATCCAGTCATCACAATTGACCGAACGAGATTTGAAACCTGCGGTAACCTGACAATAGTTCGAGACCTAAGTGAGGCCTAAGGAGCTCGGCTATCACAGGCTGTGTAAGATGATTGTGAATAATAAATAAATTAATAATGAATAGCAAAAACCGCGAACCCCACCCCTCGCTCTAAAATAAATTAAATAATAATAAAATATTTAACCAGATACAGTATTATATACGTATATATACACTTACAATGAATTACAATTTATCGAAACGAGCAATTTGAATCTTTGAAATAAGCGATCGCTATTACAATTCCTTTTCATGAATTTTTACGTATTGAGTCGTTTTAATACAAACAAAATAATGTATCTTTTTTATTAATATTCAGTGTTTTTTTAATAATTTTTGATGTATAATAAATCTTATTGAGTAATTTGTATATCTATCTGTGAATTAAATAATTATCAACAATGCCAATTTCGGAAAAAAACCCCAAATGATCGAAAATAAATAAAATGAAAAATATTAACATCCGAACCACTGTTCCTATATTAAAGTGAACTCGAAAAAATTAAAACAGAAGAGAGAGCAGGCTTAGCGTGGTGAGACCACACCCCACCAAGTAACTACCCTGGAACCCTACGAGCCACTGACCGCATGCGCCAGTCGCAAACATGTGCTCTACCCGTCACCGACATGATCTACGGCCGCTAAGCTAATTGCTCTGACAGTTGTCAGAGTTAACCCTTAACGAGCAAAATCTCTCCAAAAATTATTTATTGTTTAACTGTTTTTCTCCTTGATTCAGAAAAACGAAAAAAAGTCTAAATTTGCACTAAAGCACGTTAAAGGTTAATGAAACAGAAAAAAATCGCTTTAATAACGCGATTAACATTCACCAATCCACAAAACGATGTACGAACAAAAAAACAAAAAATAACCTAAAAAAAATGACGGCAGCTATAAAATATCGCTCTCCCCGCCTCCGCCTTTAAATGATCTAATGTAAATAAAGGGAACAGAGGCATTTAACGAAATAGTACATAGATATACAATGCACGTACAAATAATCTTTAAATTAATAAATTCTTTCTTAGTTTTAATTTTTAATTTTTTTTCCAACTGTTAACATTTTGGAAGAACCGCAGGAAATACAAAACAATGAAATAAATAAACCCACCTGTTTAAATCTTAATATCAAAAAGTCGCGAATACCCAGCTACCTACTCAAGCGCTTTAAATTTAAACAAATATTTACAAAAAAAAAAAAAATTAGAGTTTATCAAACATCCGCGATTCGAATCCTTGAAATAAGCGATCGCTATTACAATTTGCTTTCCCTGAATTATTATGTATTGAGTCGTTTTAATACAAACAAAAATAAAAATAATTAAATTTTTTAAATGATATTTAGCATTATTTTAATAATTTTTGCCATGATATATAATAGATCTTATTGAGCACCTTGTATATCTACCTGTAAACTAAACATTTGTCAAGAATATCAATTTCGGAAAACCCCAAATGATGGAAATAAATAATAAAGAAAATAATAATAAAAAAAATCCGAACCACCGTTTATATATGAAAGTGAAACCCGAGAAACCAAAATAAAAAATCTAACGACTAAAAGTCGTAGCCCGTCGGATCAGTGGTCGCTGGCTCAGGGATGTCCGTCGAAGGACCAAGCGGCATGTAGGGCGCGGCCATCCCGGTGGTGACGAAGTGAGTACGTGTAACAGTGAGATTAGCAGGAGATATAGGTAGCAACATGCTAGAATCCGTAACAGTACGTAGTCTGACATATGTAACCTTTGTGAATCTTTCACAGTACCCCACGTCTGACATAACCACTTTAGCAAAGTACTCTGGAAAGCACCTCACTCTCGCTGCCGGTCTACAACCACACCCACACCAAGTGACTACCCCGAGACCCTACGGCCAATCCGTTGCGTCCAGTCAGGAACATGTGATGTACCCGTCACCGACTAGATCTAACGGCCGCTAAGCTAATTTTTCTAATTTTAAAATTAAAATTAAAGTGTTAAAGTAACAAAATAAAATTCGCGTTACAACCGCTCGCGATTAACATTCATCAATCCCATAAAACGATGTGCGAACGAAAAACAAAAAAAAAACCTAAGCTGCTAACTAAGGAAACAAAACAAAATGACGGTAGCTACTAAATCGCGTTCCCCCTCCCCCTCCTTTAAAAAGCTCTTATAAACATAAAAAAGAAACGGCAGTATTTAACTAATACGTAGATATACAAGGCAAGTACAAATAATAATTACTATAATTAATTCCTTCTTGTTTACAGTTCTTAAGGAATTCGTAACGTCGATGTTTGAGAGAACCGCGCGAAAACACTAAACGATAAATAGAAAACACGAATTAAGACACGCAGTTATAACTAAAGCTCTAATAAATACCTTATGGATTCGATCCTTGGATTCCCTTTCTCGCGCTAATTCTTCCATCCTCCTTCCGCTGCTTTAAATTCCTATTGTCCAAAGTCCGGTGAATCGCTCCGTGGGATAGATTGTCCTGCGATATTAATACTGATAATAATAATCTTCATAATGAGTAATTTATTAAGTATTAATGAAATTAATACATTTTCCAGAAAATACACCAAAAAGCAGATGTTAAAAATTTGGATTTGTTCGTGGCATCATCACGAATACAAAAAATTAACATGGAAAAACCGAATTAATGAACGTATAGCTAAAAAAAATAATAAATACCTATTGACTAATCTTCCCTTCGTCAATCCATTTTTCGGTTCTCTATTCCTCTTCCTTGAACTCCTCGTCCAGAAATCCGAAGGCGTGTACATTTTGCAATTATCCTGGGATAATAATAAATAATTAGTAAAGTTAACACTAAAAAAAATGCTAAATTAGGCGTTACAAGATATTTTAGAACTTATAATATCATTCTATTACAGAAGATTTTTTTAGAGGCTGTTCATTGAATATAAAGTTGCCAATATGTCAATTAATAGATTTACCTAAGCAACTCTAAATCATAAAAATTTTAAAATATCTAAATCGCCGAATGAATACTCGGTAAAAATTGCCCGAAATGTGTGATTCTTGTGATTGAATCTGCGGAAAACGATATTTAAAGCCACAACAAAAACTTTAATCGGCAAAAAATGATGTATACAGAAATAATATCCTTGGTTGCATACTGCACAACTAACAATTAGTAATTTACAATTTAAATCAATTAATTTTCGTAATGGAAGAATTACATTATTCCAAAATGTAAACACAAAAGAGACGCTGTATTCAAATTAAATTAAATGGCGCTACGATTGGTTCGGATAGGTCCGGAAGCGTTCGTGCATCATACTCGACCGACGCGGAATTTGTGAAAAAAAACTTGCATGTCCAACCAAGCATACAAAAAAAATACAAGCAAAAGAAGTTTTAGAAAATACAATATAGCAATATCAGAAAAAATATAATACTCAAACAGAAATATAAGATTTCAAAGTAAGATACAAATAAACGCGTAGAACGCAAATTTATATTAATATTCCGCAAATAAAATAATAACGTCACCAACATACCTCTATTTAGGCAGCGCAAAAATTTCAAAATGAATTCCAGACTGGTTTTATTTCGGCAAGAAAATAATGCAGATAGAAAGAATATCCGATTCTTATAATCACAAAATTCACACACACGGTCAAGATAATTAATTTACGTAAGGCGAGAAGCGACACCATTCGAAATATGTAAACGCAAAAGAGACGCTATATTGAAATCGACTTATGCGCGCGAAAATTGGTTCGGGCAGGTCGGAATCATTCGCGCATCGTCATCGACTCTGGCGCGCGGAATTTTGAAAGAAAAAAAAACTTGCATGCCAGATGTATACGAAATAAGATTTGTATGTAAAACAAAGGCTTTCAAAATATATTAAGAAGGGATATAATATCCATAGGGAAATATAAACATTTCAAAAATACCATGCAACAGTGCCTAGAACGCATATTTATTATTAATATAAATACGCAGTCTAGGCACTGTTACCCAAAATAATAATAATAAATATACATTAACATACCTTTGTTTATTCAGCGCGAAAATTTCAAATGAAGATCCAGGAGCGATGCGATTTCGGCAAAAGAATGATGCAGTGTAAAAGAATATCCAATTATCACAATCGCACAATTCACACAATTACTATTACGCAGTTTAGACTGATTAATTTTCGTCAGGCGAAAAGCGACGCCGTCCGAAGTATGTAGTTAAATGCGAATAGACGCAGTATCAAACATCACCCTATAATACAAAAAAGCAGGTTCGGATTCGGTTGTAAATCGTTCGTGACATTATCGCTTAGCGATACGGGGTTTGAGAGAGATTAACTTCATGCAAAAAAAGGTTTGGAAATATATTCAGGTAATGTAAGAAAGGTTGTAAATATATAAGCTGCACCATAAAAACGTTCAAGGACATTAATTCAACAGCGCATTAAATGCATATTTATAACTTATGGATCTATTTTAGATAAAAAGTATTTCTTTCCGCATCAATACTTTGTTATTGAATTATAATTTTGTCAGTAGCTACATATTTTACATACAAATTCTCTACAATTATATTAACGAAGATATGAAACAATGTGTAAATATAGTACATGGCACTTGCAATTAAGAGAGTCGATAAATTAAAATAATGAAATTGTATTTACCATATTAACTTTATTGAGAGTCACATAAATTAAAGTTTGTCAGTATAGTAAATGAACTAAATCAAAATAAAAAATGTAATGTATTAAAATGTCAGTCCATTCTCGATTGTCTCAATCGAAAATTTATAAACGCATATTAACAAGGTTCAACATTATATCTTTTGTGTGTCAATCAATAAAAAAATATTTATAAATGCGTGATTAGAGGGTATTCACTCTATTTTAAATGATCTAAAGTGAGATTATTTTTTCCATTGTATGCATAAGAATGTATATATATATATATATATATATATATATATATACTTGACTCATTTACGCTTACATATTATTATTAGTATTCACACATGCTGTCGAAGCTATAAGTTAAGTTAATATTAAACGTTCCCAGGTAGTTGTACCGTAAGTAACTCGCTCTAACGTAAGTGGCGGTAGCTACGTTGTTACCTGTCTTGTACGCCTCATGTATCGTTTGCCCGGCGGCACCTTCAATCCAACTTAATGAGCGCCGGACACGCTAGGAAGTAATTACAATTGAATTATTCCCTTTCATACACACTGACAGGATTATTAATACATCGCGACCGGCATTAAATTAACATTAGACGAACGAGAGCTGCTACTTCTCTTTAAGCGCAACGCTGATGGGTGTGTCGGTCAAGCTATACAGAGTGTATCAGATATAGAGGTAAATATAATAATATGTAGCAGCTGTAATCATATATAAACAAAAAGTGTTAATGCACAAGGGGTCTATCTGTAAGCATTAACGAGAAAAAAAATATTTTATAAATTGCCGTGGGCTAGAGCCGCACCTGTGCCCAACCTAAATGCTGTCCCGAGTATACCCCACATACCACTATCATTCAGCCATTACCGCTGTTGGTTTTGTGTGGATCGCCGCTTGGAGTGCAAGCCACTTCGAACATTTTATTTAAATTCTTCCCGTCTCGAAAAAACGATCCTTTTCAGGACCATCATGATATCATATAAAGAAAATCGAAGCTTGATGCATCGGCAAAAGCGCGGGAATGTATAGATTCATTTTCGTGCGATATCATAGTAAGAAGGCGTGTTTGCAAATTTTCTGTATCTACATTTATTTCTGTGTAATTCGATTCAATCCATTTTGCGTTATATGATTAAATAAATCAAAAGAAATAACTCAGATTCATGTGGTACCGTTTATTAACAACTAACTCTCGATTCGACAAAGCAAAAGAAAAATATTTACGTTTTTTGTAAGTACTGAAGTCGCATATCCGGTGGAAACTCGAACGTCTTATCAGGATATTAAAATAATACTTTGTAGACTTACGTAGAATGCTCTTAACAAAAAAGGAATGTTTATTTTATAAAAAGAAGAAATTTAAAATGCCTCAGTTTTGCTATTTTTACAAGGGCCCTTATTTATTCAGAATGACGTTAAATGAACTTACGGCATACCATTAAGAATAATACTAAATGAGTACAATGTATTTATACATAATATCACGTTTAGCGGGTGCTTAACATGGCGTTTCCTTGCATCAGGCCCGGACTAAAGAATTTTTGGCTCTAAATTTTTTTTTTTTTATTCTTTAATGATGAAATCCGGTTTCGGTGGGTTTGTGCTTTATATGTCGTGTAGTTAACATACAAGCAAAATTTACTTTTTTATTTAGTACACCCTGTATAAGTTCAAATCCCAAAGAATATGAAATGATAAGATTTGATATTTTTTTTGTTATTCCAGATTCGTTACTCACACAAATAAGGGTTTGGGAACGTCTCTGGTATGAAGTTGGGCGCGATTAATAACCATGATTTGCCATCTCGGTTAACCTACACATTAGTCGAGGCACGTCCATCAATCATATGCGAAAATTATTGCCACGGTAAATTACAGCTGTCGCTCCACTAATGGTATGGTAGAGAGGATCGTCTTCTCAACCTTATAATGATCTCGGACGCGGTTTCTCGCTTTTTGTCACGTCAGGTGGATTTGCATTCCGTCTATGGTCGACTGTTGACGGGGAAAATTGCTTGTAACGACGTGCAATCGCCAGTCTGATATTAACTGCCTCGCTTCGATGTCAAATATGGTTGCTGTTATTTATAAGATCGTATCGTTATTAACAATTCTTTCTTTTTTTTTATAACTCATCGGTTTTCTTTTTTTTTAGAGTCAATAATAATGAAGTTATTTCCTAAGCAATAGCAAAAATGTCAGAAATCGATTTTAATTTATTATTTATCACTAGAGACCGGATTATATGCAAAGAAAAACTGGAATATACCCTAACAGCAGAAAATATTACATAGATATTTTTAAAAATATATTTTATAAATATTTTTCGTGAGAGGTTTTTGAATATATTTTTCATATTTTTTTCTAAATATAGATAAAATATTCAATAAAATATTTATTCACATATTTTAAAATTAGTAAGCGCTATATTTTTTCTAAAATATTTATATAAAATTGAGATTTTTTATGCAATCTATTTAATTTGTCAAAATGAACTAAAATTGTCCTTGGTTATTTAGAATGTATAACGTCGATAACGAAAAGTTGAAACATACATAGAGTTATCTAAAAAGCAAGAACTTGTTTTTTCACACTCACCATACAAGTTAATAATCCATAATTCTAGCATCTTTTAAGGCATACTGAAGGTTTATCAAATTAATCACTATTTTTTAATTGAAGTGTTCTAAAAAAAAAACAAACGTATTTATTATGTTTATTTGAATAAGCCAATAAAAATGAAAAATACTCATTTTTAAGTCTAGCCTTGGCTGGTGCCAGGTACAACCCTATGGCTTTTTTCATATCTTCGGTAGTGGCGCTCTCATGGCGTTTCCTTGTGGCCTCTAAAACAATGCCAATTGTATTAGATCATACCATGAATAAAACATCGTACAATATTATCAACACCTACTAATACATTTGGAGCATTTACAATAATTGGAGTGGTAGCTACATTCTAATACTTACGATACTTATTTTTACTTTATTTCATAATATTTGAAAACATTCTACGTACAAACAACAAAACAACACAACGTATTCTAACCTCTATTTGAGGTTATGACGCTTATCTACCGAGATGAATCTCTTAAGCAAATCAACTAGCAATTTATCTGGTAGATGCAATGATGCATAAAATTCCTTCAATTATATTATTAAACGATTTCCGTACATAGCGATATTGAGCATTCCAATTATCTTATAAATGCCATGACATGTTCAAAGTTTTGCTTACCTCGTAGTCACCACAAAACTAAAACACACCCCGCAAACAATTAATTACACAGTTAATCCAATCTACCTAATCGTATACTATTATAAACTATAACATGTAACGGACAAACGAATGAAAACGTTGATGATACGCACGTGCGCGTATGCATTCTATGTACCTAATCCATAGACACATAAACAATATTAAATCATATAACACGGGCACCGTAATGAATAGAGGTGTTGTGTTGACGTTCGCAACTTTCAAATATTACAAATAATATAATACAAAACGCAGATATATTAATAGAAAAGTTACAGCGCTCAACTTAGATACTAATTAATCATATTAGATATATATTATCTAATTTAATCTTTAAACTATCATTTTAAATAGGTACATACCTAGTTAATATGTATGTTAAATGTATTCTTGTAAACTTATAGTTCGTTAATGCATTAGTATAGTGTAGTAATGTTATGCGTTTTTTATGGATGTTAACTATTTCTACTTACGTATTGTATCTTTTTAAGTATCGCTGCTAAAAATAAGAATCGTTTCAAAACTCATCTCCTTTCAACTGTTACTTCTTTTAAAACACCCGATCCTAATTTCAGAATTGTTTGTTTAGCATTTATCTGGGCGAACACCGTGGTTTATTAGACACTCAAGGGCGGTTTTACTGCCTCTTTATTTTCGACGTAAATCGTTCGTGGAGCTTCTTTTCGAGAACGTATGCATGCACGTAGAGTACTTACGTCCTCTCTGCTACCCCTCGTTCTAAAAGCGACACAATGCACTTCGTAGGATGCCGCTATTGTATTGTCTGATGGTGCGTGAACGGCACAACAAAGGCGTAATTTTAAAGTGCGTTGATGCGGTAAATAAATAGAGGAGCGCTTATAAATATTCGACTAAAATAGAACGTTAAAAACGTTTAAAGTTGAATGCGCTGAGAAGTGGACAGTTCCTAAATAACATCACGAACGTCAAGTAAACGCTTATAATGTATGAAATAGTGAAAAAAAACATATGTATTTGTTTTTAATAAGAGTTATATTACCAATAATTCCTTTGTAATAAATAAAAACCAAAGTGCATATATTTTATTTTTTGCATATCTTTAATTATAGTCTATATGTATACGATTAGGGCAGATTATGGTTAACTGTGTAATTAATTGTTGCGGGGTGTGTTTTAGTTTCTGTGGATTACGAGTAAGCAAAATTTGAACATGTCATGGCATTTATAAGATAATTGGAATGCTCAATATCGCTATGCTACAGAAAATCGTTTAATAATATAATTGTAGAAATTTTATGCATCATATATGTACTGCATCTACCAGATAAATTGCTAGTTGATTTGGCTTAAGAGATTCATCTCGGTAGATAAGGCGTCATAACTCAATAGAGGTTAGAATACGTCGTGTTGTTTTATTGTTTGTAGTAGAATGTTCAAATATTATGAATAAAGTAAAATAAGTATCGTAAGTATTAGAATGTCCTACCACTCCAATTATTGTAAATGCCTCCAAATGTTTAGTAGGTGTTATAATGTTGTACGATGTTTTATTCATGGTATGATCTAATACAATTGGCATTGTTTAGAGGCCACAGGAAACGCCATGAGAGCGCACTACGAAGATATGAAAAAGCCATAGGGTTGTACCTGGCACCAGCCAAGGCTAGACTTAAAAATGAGTATTTTTTCATTTTTATTGGCTTATTCAAATAGAATGATAATAAATACGTTTGTTTTTTATTTAGAACACTTCAATTAAAAAATAGTGATTAATTTGATAAACCTTCAGTATGCCTTAAAAGATGCCAGAATTGTTGATTATTAATTTGCATGGTGAGTGTGAAAAAACTAGTCCTTGCCTTTTAGACAACTCTATGTATGTTTCAACTTTTCGTTATCGACGTTATACATTCTAAATAACCAAGAACAATTTTAGTTCATTTTGACAAATTAAATAGATTGCATTAAAAATCTCAATTTTCATATTTAAATATTTTACAAATATTTTAGAAAAAATATAGCGCTCACATTAATTTTAAAATATAGAATAAATATTTTAATTGAATATTTTAACTATATTTAGAAAAAAATATGAAAAATGTATTCAAAAACCTCTCACGAAAAATATTTATAAAATATATTTTTAAAAATATCTATGTAATATTTCTGGCTGTTAGGGCAGTCAGAAATTTATGATGGAAATGAGTTAATCTAAAAGCTTCTGATATTTTCATTTTTTTTTTAGCAAATATCTTTGACTTACTACCATTGATACTGTCCAATTCTCACACATCCAAACCTGGATTTACACCATCCTAAAGACCGCAAAAAGACCCCTTTAAATTTCTCACCCAGGTCACTTGATTAACTACCTTAGTCTTTTCGACCTTTCGATCTCCACCGTACAGGGCCGAACTTTATTGCCCGAAAACCGCAGCGCAAGGAATGAATTTCTTTGGCGCTAGTCGCAGCGTCTCCGGCAAGAGATCTCATCGCCGGCTGAGAGAACCCCGCCATAAATTACGCTTTATGGCGAAGATAAAGCGAGCTTATTTTCTCGAATGTACGACATCCGTTCTTGGCTATCTGAGAAGCGACGCGACCATCTATTCTGGCGAGGCGTTCTCCGGCACTCGTAAAAATGATAGAGTGCTCGGGTCTGTCTCTAGAGTACCCTGAGGGTCGTCTCTGAACTCAAACTCGGCCCGACGTGGCATCTTTCTTCGCTGTAGATGGTGTCTAAGTAGTAGAACACCCAAGTGTTTTACAAACCCTCCTGGAGGATTTTCGAATGTTTACAGTTGAGTGCGAAAGGAAATAAACTCAAGACAAGTTATTCACCGGCTAATGGAATCGATTTAACATATATCTAATATTAATATAAATTGCTGAAAGATATTGATTTCTTTAAAAACTAAATAGGACGAATGTCAAAACTTAATTTTAATTTTACAAGAATCGTTTATTGATTTGATAGATTCGACGTATGCAATATGACGGGTGTCAAATATGTAGTATCCCTAACAGCCAGAAATATTACATAGATATTTTTAAAAATATATTTTATAAATATCTTTCTTGAGAGGTTTTTGAATATATTTTTTCATATTTTTTTCTAAATATAGATAAAATATTCAATTAAAATATTTATTCCATATTTTAAAATTAATGTAAGCGCTATATTTTTTCTAAAATATTTGTAAAATATTATTTATATGAAAATTGAAATTTTTTATGCAATCTATTTAATTTGTCAAAATGAACTAAAATTGTTCTTGGTTATTTAGAATGTATAACGTCGATAACGAAAAGTTGAAACATACATAGAGTTGTCTAAAAGGCAAGAACTTGTTTTTTCACACTCACCATACAAGTTAATAATCAATAATTCTGGCATCTTTTAAGGCATACTGAAGATTTATCAAATTAATCACTATTTTTTAATTGAAGTGTTCTAAATAAAAAACAAACGTATTTATTATCATTTTATTTGAATAAGCCAATAAAAATGAAAAATACTCATTTTTAATTCTAGCCTTGGCTGGTGCCAGGTACAACCCTATGGCTTTTTTTCATATCTTCGGTAGTGGCGCTCTCATGGCGTTTCTTTGTGGCCCCTAAAACAATGCCAATTGTATTAGATCATACCATGAATAAAACATCATACAACATTATCAACACCTACTAATACATTTGGAGCATTTACTTTATTTCATAATATTTGAAAACATTCTACGTACAAACAATAAAACAACACAACGTATTCTAATCTCTATTTGAGGTTATGACGCTTATCTACCGAGATGAATCTCTTAAGCAAATCAACTAGCAATTTTTCTGGTAGATGCAGTACATATGATGCATAAAATTCCTACAATTATATTATTAAACGATTTCTGTACGTAGCGATATTGAGCATTCCAATTATCTTATAAATGCCATGACATATTCAAAGTTTTGCTTACCTCATAGTCACCACAAAAACTAAAACATACCCCGCAACAATTAATTACACAGTTAACCCTAATCTGCCCTAATCCTATACTATTATAAACTATAACATGTAACGGACAAACGAATGAAAATGTTGATGATACGCACGTGCGCGTATGCATTCTATGTACCTAATCCATAGACGCATAAACAATACTAAATCATATAACCCCGGCACCGTAATGAATAGAGGTGTTGTGTTGACGTTCGCATCTTACAAATATTACAAATAATATAATACAAAACGCAGATATATTGATAGAAATGTTACAGCGCTCAACTTAGATACTAATTAAATCATATTAGATATATATTATCTAATTTAATCTTTAAACTATCATTTTTAAATAGGTACATACCTACTTAATATGTATGCATATTTTACCCATTTTATATTATTCTTCCTACGCACCAAATGTACAAAAGCTAAAATTCAATCTTTTTTTTTATATGAAATAAATATTTACAGAAATACAAAGCAAAATATCCTTGCAGAGTTATGAAAAATATATTGAGAAAACATTTGCAATAAAATATTATTAATGCTACATAACATATATTTTTTAAATGTTTTCCTAATATATTTTATGCAAATTATATTAATATAACTAATATTCAAGAAAGATTTAATATTTTTTAAATATTTATAAAATATGAAATAAATATAGTTGGTCACTGGGGTAAATAGGACGAAAGTCAAAACTTTATTTTAATTTTACAAGAATCGTTCGCTGATTTGATACATTAGACGTATGCAATATGACGGGTGTCAAATATGTGGAGAGTCCAACATCATATTTACGCACAACAGAGCAGATATCACCCATAAAAATCTACTAAAAAAAATGTATAAAATTCTTTACATCTAAATTATTTTGTCACCAATCGTTCATAGATGTTGGAAATCATGACATATTACATACGTCAAACATGTGAACTGTGCAAGCGAAATAAACATATCTAGATTTTTCTAAACACTTAACGGAGTTCTATCCATGCTAATCTAAATGTAATTTTCCTTGAATCATAGCGTCAATTTATCAAATTTACCATATGCCAAACCTGTGAAAAAAAAAAACTCAAATGATATAAAATTGTACGAAGGGAGTTCTTCACGCCATACACACTAGAATACGGTGCATCTCAGCACCTATTGAGCGTAAATTGATATATATTCGACAGGTTTGACATCTGATACACATTAAAACTGCCGAAAAAGTTGGAGTGAAATCAATTTCTGTGATGTTTTAGGGCAGTTCTCAATTTTTAAATGTAATTATCCATAAATCGTTGTGTTGATTTGATAATTTTGACAGGTGTGGCGTATGTCAAATCTGTTAGATGTTAAACTGAAATGTGAGCTTGTACGAGATTATTTACACGGTAAAATAAACCGGATTTTAGCATTTCACTTTAATTTTACATGAATCGTTGTGTCGATTTGACAGCTTTGACAACTTGCATGCGTGATACACACCCAAATCTCTGAATTAAACTTCTACAATGATCTAGACCGAATCTCAATGTTTAAGTTTAATTTACTCTAAATCTTTGCGTCGATTTGACAGCTTTCACAACTTTGATGCGTGACACACACCCAAATCTCTGAAATAAACTTCTACAATGGTCTAAACCGAATCTCAATATTTAAGTTTAATTTTCTCTAAATCTTTGCGTCGATTTTGACAGTTTTGACAGGCTTGACGTATATCATATCTGTCAAAAGTTATTTACACTCTAGAATAAACCCGATCTCAGCATTTAAATTCAATTTTCTATAAATCTGTGTGTGAATTTGACAGCTTTGACAACTTTGATTTATAACATATATCAAATCTGTCGAAAGTTGAAATAAAATAAACTTCTGCAAGCGAATCTGAATATTCAAGTTCAATTTTCAATAAACCATTGAATCGATGTGATAGTTTTGACAGGTTTGTCGTATGTCAAATCTATAAAAATTTAAAGTGAAATATGAACTTCAGCGAGAATCTCTACACACTAGTATATTTATAATTTTCTAAAAATCGTCATGTTTTTAGATCTTAGTATTCGAATTAAATATAATTTTAATCCGTAGATCGTGACTTCATTTGACAACTTTGACAGATTTGACGTATGACGTTCGACCCATTTTATTTTGACGTAATCGTGTCTATATAAAGCTTTCCTTAATTTTGTAGATATTCCAGCACGTTCTAACGTTAAAGAATCGCCCATATTTATCAAGTAGATTGCCCGCTACGGGGCGAGCAGAGTATAAAAAGAATAAACGAGAACACTACAGAAGACATTGATGTACGAGCTGCGATATTTTAACATTTTCCGTGAGTTCTAACTCCGTCGCCATTTTTAATAAAGTATAAATATAACGAACGGGCCTCAGCTTGATCGTAATATATTACGGATTATAATTTCGAAATTTACACTGAAGTTCGTCTGTAAAATTAATCGTAAATTAAAACTATATAAGTTCCTAATGTCGACACGGATATCTTTCTCCTCTATATTATAATAGTTTTATCGGGAATTGCGTGGCAACCAACGTAGTACGTAAAACGTAAATCAAGATTATAGCGGAGAATTTATGACGCGCCACGCCACCATATAATTTCATCAATGTTGCTTGGCTTCTCGTCGTGAAATCTGTTTATCGTGCAACGTGTCGTCTTCGCAACAGCAAGGACGGAGCTCCTTTTATTATGCGCATAAATAACGATTAAAACCCGCTGTTATAATAAAAGAGTGGAGGTACATAATTTAAGGGGTTAACCTTTAACGGATAGGTGTTTCACGTGATATAACAACGTGCGGTGATGTTTATAGGCTGTATCCGTTGTTAAGCTGAATTTATTGCGGGCCGAGTTGTTGGCCTGAACGTTGTTCTGTAGATTTGAAGTGATGCCGAAGGCAAGGATATACAGGGTATCAAAGAAATTAATTAACAATAAACGCAGTAGTAATATGGAGAGAAATATTTAGGTTAAATGAAGTATGTCTTTATATTATCTTTTCTAGTACGATCTTGTAACCGTATGACTGTTGTGAATATTGAATTACTCTAGTCAATTGGGGAATATTATATTTAGTGACATTAAAAGTTTACACCCAAAAGGAATGATGGGAAAGGATTCAACGAATGACTTTGAGAAATCTCGCTTGGCCAGATGGTCCGACGCGATGTGTCATTTCCCTTCACGTCCATATGGCTAGGCGACCCAGGCTAATCCCCAGTGACCAAGTATATTTATTTCATATTTTATAAATATTTAAAAAATATTAAATCTTTCTTGAATATTAGTTATATCAATATAATATGCGTAAAATATATTAGGAAAACATTTAAAAAATATATATGTTATGTAGCATTAATAATATTTTATTGCAAATGTTTTCTCAATATATTTTTCATAACTCTGCAAGAATATTTTGCTTTGTATTTCTCTAAATATTTATTTCATATAAAAAAAAAAGATTGAATTTTTGCTTTTGTACATTTGGTGCGTAGGACGAATAATATAAAATGGGTAAAATATGCATACATATTAAGTAGATATGTACCTATTTAAAATGATAGTTTAAAGATTAAATTAGATAATATATATCTAATATGATTTAATTAGTATCTAAGTTGAGCGCTGTAACTTTTCTATTAATATATCTACGTTTTTTATTATATCATTTGTAATATTTGTAAGTTGCGAACGTCAACACAACACCTCTATTCATTACGGTGCCGGTGTTATATGATTTAGTATTTTTTATGCGTCTATGGATTAGGTACATAGAATGCATACGCGCACGTGCGTATCATCAACGTTTTCATTCGTTTGTCCGTTACATGTTATAGTTTATAATAGTATACGATTAGGGCAGATTAGGCGTTAACTGTGTAATTAATTGTTGCGGGGTGTGTTTTAGTTTTTGTGGTGACTACGAGGTAAGCAAAACTGTGAACATGTCATGGCATTTATAACATAATTGGAATGCTCAATATCGCTATGTACAGAAATCGTTTAATAATATAATTGTAGCAATTTTATGCATCATATATGTACTGCATCTACCAGATTGTTAGTTGATTTGCTTAAGAGATTCATCTTGGTAGAAAAGCGTCATAACCTCAAATAGAGGTTAGAATGCGTTGTGTTGTTTTATTGTTTGTACGTAGAATGTTTTCAAATTTTATGAAATAAAGTAAAAATAAGTATCGTAAGTACTAGAATGTAGCTACCACTCCAATTATTGTAATTGCTCCAAATGTATTAGTAGGTGTTGATAATGTTGTACGATGTTTTATTCATGGTATGATCTAATACAATTGGCATTGTTTTAGATGCCACAAGGAAACGCCATGAGAGCGCCACTACCGTAGATATGAAAAAAGCCATAGGGTTGTACCTGGCACCAGCCAAGACTAGACTTAAAAATGAGTATTTTTCATTTTTATTGGCTTATTCAAATAAAATGATAATAAATACGTTTGTTTTTATTTAGAACACTTCAATTAAAAAATAGTGATTAATTTGATAAACCTTCAGTATGCCTTAAAAGATGCCAGAATTATTGATTATTAACTTGTATGGTGAGTGTGAAAAAACAAGTTCTTGCCTTTTAGACAACTCTATGTATGTTTCAACTTTTCGTTATCGACGTTATACATTCTAAATAACCAAGAACAATTTTAGTTCATTTTGACAAACTAAATAGATTGTATAAAAAATCTCAATTTTCATATAAATAATATTTTACAAATATTTTAGAAAAAATATTGCGCTTACATTAATTTTAAAATATGGAATAAATATTTTGATTGAATATTTTAATCTATATTAGAAAAAAATATGAAAAATATATTCAAAAACCTCTCACGAAAAATATTTATAAAATATATTTTTAAAAATATCTATGTAATATTTCTGGCTGTTAGGGATATTCTCATTTAGAGCGCTTATATATATAGTTTCCACACTTATAGAACTAAACGCTTTAAATGTTAACTGATTCTCAGAGAGGAAAGCGATCCTTTAACCTAACTGGATCAATCTTGCTACATGGACATTTGTTTGATCCTAATGAAGATGAAGACTATGCAACTGGTGATAGATGGTATATATTTGCCTATGATGGATTACAATCGTATTAACTAACATCACTTGTACTTCATTAAATAACTAAGGAGATTTAAATCTCGCAAATTCACTTAACAATCATACTAAAACCTTATATTTAATCTCTTAAAGTTTTCGATAATTCCTCACAGCTTTCTCCTTTTTAATTAAAACGTCCCCGATGTAACGCCAAAAAAGGAAACGCCGAAATATAAAATGGGGTCTTCAAGCAAGCATCGTCCGTGACGAGAGTGGAAGCGAAAGCATCGACTTCTCCTCGAAATAATAAATTCGTGCCATCCGACGACTGCATGGCGGCGATAACTCATTCCCCAATTAAGGCAGATTTATATATTTCACTGTCAATTAAGCCGGTACGAGCGTATTCGGAGTTAGCCAACGGCGGCAGCTATGTTCTGTGCCGCCATCCGGAGCGTTCGAGCATTGATTAAGCGAACCCAGTTCGGACCTGTCAAGTGCGGACGTCGCTTGAGCGATGGCTGCTAATAGCTCGCCTCGGGCGGCACATCGTCGCGCTTGCAAGAGTTCTTGGCAGAAGGGGAGGAGAAGTCGCAGAGACGGATCTGAGCAGGAACGAAGTATTCACATTACTCCATCTCATCATCGTTCTAAATCTTAACTAATTCTCTGCTGAGGAAGGAGAAGAGAACTTTGGGATGTAGCCAATTAACTTCAAAAACGATTTGCATGAATGTTATTACAGTGATTTCTCGATATTTTGCGAAATGTTCCTACTGTAATTAAATAATTTCTCTATGATTATTAATAATAATAAGAAAAATATAATAAATCGGTCAGCTATGAGTTTTATTTTCGCCCATAGAGCAACATAAGTAAGCGTAGATAAGATTAGATTAGGATTGGGGTGGCCATGGACCTGTTTCACTGCAACCTTTTCAGATCTATTGTGATCCCCTTTTTTCTCACAGGACGCTCTCTAATTTTGCTCTCTTAATTGGGCCTATCATCTCTGATACATGACATCTATTGTGTAGCTACTAGCTGTGGGGTTTTCCACGTCCATTACTAGAAACCTTGTGCTCGCCAGGTCTTCACATTGGCACAGCAAATGAACTGGTGATTCTTCTTCCTCTTGGTAGAATCTGCAGGTTGCGACATCTGTTATACCATTGTTTAAATATATCTAGTTAGTCAACGTAATGCATTTTCGGAAAAATAAAGTATTGCTCAGGGAAGTGGTGCACTCTATCGGTGAATGTAAATTGATTTGAAAACGTGATAAATATAACAGGTATCTCGGTCAGAGTGAGAGACAGATTTCTGTGTTTTATCCATCTGCGGAAACGACGGAATCCGTATCGGTGATTTACTGACATTGGCGAATTGTGTGGCCTGGGGAAAAGGGAGGGTGGATGCATGTGACGCTGTGATGACGCACCTCGCGATAATTCTCGTGTTTGTTTACATTAGAAGATCAGAAGGTTTCTGAGGTATTCTGTTATACATAAAAAGAAATTGAAAGTATATTGCAAGGCTGGTTCTTGTTGACAAAACATTAATTGAACAATTTTCTAAATTGAGGTTTTTTCTTTTAAGAATAAAATATTTAAACTTAAAACAAAGAAAAATCACTGAAAAGAGAAAAGTTAAATCTAAAAGGACGAAAATTTGCCGAGAAAAAAAAAGCATAAATCTACTTCTCAATTTTTATTTTCTTAGTTTTTAAATTAATAAGTTGTTTTGTTAACTTAATTTAATTATATTTATGATTATATAATAATCAGAAAATGTTTGTTTTATTAAGAAGAATAAGTAT
This sequence comes from Protaetia brevitarsis, assembly GCA_004143645.1. NCBI lineage: Eukaryota > Metazoa > Arthropoda > Insecta > Coleoptera > Scarabaeidae > Protaetia > Protaetia brevitarsis. Next base: position 111,567 of record RXPK01000948.1, on the reverse strand, counting down.
TTAGTTTGATAATATATAATCTGTAGTTCGTTGGCCTTTTTATATTTAAAATTTTAATAAAACGCGGGTTTTTCGTTCGAACGAATATACGAAAACCTTTTTCTCCTCCTCTCTCCTATTGCTATCTTCGCTTCTCCAGTGTATAGCGGTACTGTCGCTAACTTCAACTGGTGTAAAGGCGGGAAATTTATAGTTTTTCTTATATTTACAAAACATTTTTTACTTGATTTACATATGTTTACTATTACATAATAATAGAAATTCGCTTTTTATATAATGATAAAAATATGTAGTTTGGGGGTACAAATCGCCATTTATTTTTACATATATGCACCACTTTACTTATTAAAAACACCATACATGATGACACATTCGCGCTCTTTCTCATGAGTGGCTGAAAAGTTAAAGTAAGTAACCTTTGGGGGCAACGTTTCTACCTGGCTCTGTATATCTTTCTATTTCTCGCTGACAATGGTGTATTGCAGCAACTTCAGCTTGGAACACCATTGTGTCTTTGCTGAAACTTACCGAAAGAGCCTTTTTAGGCTTCTTATCGTATAGCCCAACTGCAACGCCGTAGTCTGTTTTAGAGCCGTCTGTATACCAGTTTGAGTCCACTCTTACTGGAGTACCTGTCTCCCAGTCCTTCTTATCTGGTACTATAACCTGATATTTTCTATCTGGGTTGAATTTTTGAACCATGGCATCACATGGCATTCCTAAAAGGGGTGCCTTCTTCAATTCATTTAACAGTTTTTTATAGTCAGTGCCGTGCGATTTACTTATCGGTACTTGACTATGCAAAAGTAATACCGTATATACCCGGCGTTTTACGTAGATTCATCGACCTAAATGCAACCTCTATTTCAGAATCAGAAAAAATCATCTACGTCCTTAGATTCCCTACTCGCCAATTCCATAATTCTATCCTCTCCTCCTCTGGAATAAAAGCAATAATTGAATCAGAAAGCTCATTCTTGTCTAACTAATCTTTCTTGGAAAATCGACTCACCTTGAATTATATTTTAAACTTTTTAATATTCAAAAAAAAAAACTATCAATTTTCAGCTAAATTTATTCATATCAATAAAATTACAACACATGTAATAAGCAACTCTTGTAATAATCTAAATGCCATTTATAAATCTAAACATTGACAGCCACAATTACTTTAATGGCATGCCAATTAAAATAAGCAATATCTATTGATCACTTATAGGTTGCGCAATCACAATTGAAAGTAACGACACAAGCATTAAAACACATTAATAGTGTCTGATTCATCGGTTTTTAAAAAGGTGTACGTTTCTTTATTACTTTATTATGCAACACTGTTGTCATTAGCAATCATAGCTTATTTACTACACGAAACATAGATGCAATCACATCTTTTAGGTCTAAAATACATCTCAGCAATATTGCCATTTGCCCGCATTGCCTTAGACATCTTTCAATTCATTCGTACGATCGTTTACACTACTAATCACACGAGTATTCTCCTCTTAACGTTGTGATTATATCGTAAATGAAGTTGCATAGTCCATAAATGAAAACGAAAGTACCTAATTTTCCTTCATTTAAACCTCACTATAATTCCATTTAAAACCCAGAAAAAATCACGTGGTAATTAACAGTTTCACTACGATTTTACAATAAAGAAATCTTCACTAGAATGTTAGTTAAATATTTACCTGGATTTCTAAATCGTTTCTAGTACTTGTATGCGAGGACAAGTTCTTCTCAATTGAAGGCTTCATTCTTAAGGGAAAAAAAACAGGTGATTTATCTCTGAATGTTTTGCAATCTTCAAGATTAATTGTGATTGGCAAACGTTAAATGTGAAGAATTTTAATAAAGTTTAAACGCTTAGTAGGAATTGATTAAATTTAAATTGTTGGCGAGTGAAGTTCTACAAATTACGTAGAACATTAAGATAGAAACTTAATCAGATGACAGAGTTTTATAGCATCATTTAGAATGAGATTTTCACAACTATAATTAAGAGTAAATGATATCATCTAATATATTAGTCTAGATCCATTAAGATGTCTTTTTATTAAACATACGTGCATCTGCATTAATTCTGTATATATTATAATACCGGTTTTTTTTACAAAATTAGTATATTTTTTGTTAAAAATTATGTCTGCTAGTTAAAGAAAAAAAAAATAGATTGTTTGATTTTATGTATTAGATACTTTTTTTGAAACTATGAAGTACCCATTTTCGCCCCATTAGCTAGTTTTTATTTTTTCATTTTCATTTTCTTACTATTATATTTTGGTTTATTTTTATTTTTTGGTATTATATCTCCGAAATTTAATAAAGACATATTATTATTATTATTATTATATATTTATTTTTCGATTTAATTGTTGAATTCAATTAAAGGAAAAATACATAAGTGGGGATGAGTCGATTTTCCAAAAAGTGTTGGGGGGAATAGTTTTAAAAAAATAATTAAGAAGAGTGAGCTGATTTAAAAAAAAAAAACGAGTCAAAATCAGTCGATTTAGAAAAAAAATAAGTGGGGGTAATTCGTTTTTTTTTATAAAAAATAAATTAAATAGGGGTAAATCGATTTTCCAAGAAAATTCATAAATAAAATAGGACAGATATGAATTATTTTCAAAAAAAAAAAATATGTGGAAGTGAGTTGATTTTCAAGAGAAAAAAAAAATAAATTAAGCGACCTGATTTTAAAAAAAAAATAATATATTTGGGGGGGGAGGGCCGATTTCAAAGCGAAAGATAATAAATTAAAAATAAAAAAATAATGACAAATAAAATAGGGCAGATATGAATCAATTTTCAAAAAAAAAAATATGTGGGGGTGACTTGATTTTCAAGAGAGAAAGAAATAAAATAAAATTAAGCGAGCTGATTTTTCAAAAAATAATAAATTTCGGTGGGGACGGGCCGATTTCAAAAAGAAAAATAATAAAATAAAAATAAAAAAAAATTAAACAAAATAGGGCGAATGAGTCAATTTTCAAAAAAAATAATAAATAAATAAATTAAGCGTGCTGTTTTTTCAAAAAAATAATAATAAATTTGGGTGGGGGTGGGCCGATTTCAAGAAGAAAAATAATAAATTAAAATTAAAAAAAATAATAATAAATAAAATAGGGCAGATATGAATCAATTTTAAAAAAAATATATAAATGTGGGGGTGAGTTGATTTTCAAGAGAAAAAAAAAAAATTAAGCGAGCTGATTTTTCCAAAAATAATAAATTTGGGTGGGAACGGGCCGATTTAAAAAAGAATGATAATAAATTAAAAAAAAATAAACAAAATAGGGCGAATGAGTCAATTTTCCAAAAAAAAAGAATATGTGGAGGTGAGTTGATTTTCAAGAGAAAAAAAATAAATAAATTAACGTGCTGATTTAAAAAAAAATAATAATAATAAATTTGTGTGGGGTGGGCCGATTTCAAGAGGAAAAATAATAAATTAAAAATAAAAAAATAATAATAAATAAAATAGGGCAGATATGAATCAATTTTAAAAAAAATATATATAATGTGGGGGTGAGTTGATTTTCAAGAGAAAAAAAAATTAAGCGAGCTGATTTTTCAAAAAATAATAAATTTGGGTGGGAACGGGCCGATTTCAAAACGAAAGATAATAAATTAAAAATAAAAAAATAATAAACAAAATAGGGCGAATGAGTCAATTTAAAAAAAAAAAAATATATTATGTGGGGGTGAGTTAATTTTCAAGAGAAAAAAAAATAAAATAAGCGATTAAGATTTTTCAAAAAAAAAATAATAATAAATTTGGGTGGGGGTGGGCTGATTTCAAGAAGAAAAATAATAAATTAAGTAAGGATGGATCGGTTTTCAATAAGAAAAAAATAAATAAATTAAGTGCTCACCCCCTACTTAATTTAGAATTTTTTATCCACTTAATTTCTGTTCTGCATAAAGAGGCAAGGCACAGCCATAATAGTTTAGGCCAATCCCTTAAAACAGAAGTTCTAGATGCAGCATTATTTTTACCTATTTTTTTTTTTTGTAATTTTCTATTATTTATTAATAGAATAATAATTTTCATCTTTCCAAGCTTTGTGATGATAATTCTAGATGCAGCATTATTTTTACCTATTTTTTTTTTTTTGTAATTTTCTATTAGTTATTAATAGAATAATAATTTCCATCATTCCAAGCTTTGTAATGTAACAGTCATTTTATTTTGGGACAATAGGACAATATATCGTATCGCCACGTGCATATTTTTTATTTTTATTTTTTATTTTATTAATTTAACATTAATCATTTAAATATTTTAAATTTTAAGATATATAACACAAAGACATCTTTGTCTTATATATCCTCTCGTCTTTCCGTACCACACTGTATAATACAGCGATATATCTCGCTGGCTCGGCAAAAGAGACGCTCATATTTCATCGCGGGATCACAATAATAATAAAATAAATTAATATTTAAATCGTTCAAATCGATACAAGGCATACATAATTCATGTGCAATAATCGGGCATCCAACAGCGCCCAGTTATTACTCCTGACAACGGCCATATTTCCTCCACGAACGGAGATACCCCAATAAAAACCTAAGCTGCGCGAGTGAGACGCCCACAGCCGACGTGATCTTGCTCACGCGATCCGGTTTTGGAAAACGAGACGCGCATAATACAAGGAGAAGGACGGATACACGAAGCCCGTTGCAGGGAGCGGCTCGCGTAGATGTTGATAGCCTCTTGTCACACTTAAGTAGTTTTCTCAATTATAATACATGTCAGACATGTACATTAGTGTTGCTAAATATACCGTGTGTCGCTAACGCGCTCAATTTATAACCCGCCTGCCGGTTTTCGTATTACGACGGCTCTAAGACACACCACGAGGCTAACTTATAAACGTCGCGCTGTTACTGTTGTCGTTTCGTTATTGGCCATTAGCTGATAAATTATTTATGCGGTCGATATAAACTTGTGTTTATTGTTACGGGGCTTGTCGGAGAAGTGTCACGAGTGTTAAAGAAAGCGATGGTGTCGTATCTGTTACGGTCAAAGATTCGCAGCTGCTCGGTGTATACAGATATTATTCTAATCGCAATCAAGAATTTATTGGCAAAACAAATCGTTTACACGTCTACAGAAATAAATATATTTATAACATCCAATTCTTGACGATACTACTAGAATATGAGTTGGTGTTTGGGCATTAATTCCATCCTCCATTGGATTGTTCAGATCCGACGTTTCGGCAGTATTTCTACTGCCGTCATCAGAGTAGCCCTCATTCATCATCATTCATTCATTCAAGTTAGGCTGGGCACTTGATGTCCGGGCACTTGAGCTTGGTGCTCATTGTACCATCCCTATTGATTCTCTTATTTCCACTCGAACAGCTTGGTGTTCTCTATAAAGCCCAGTATCGTGCCCAGTGGAAACTTGAGGACCTTCGAGGGCTCCAATAGATCTCTCCCGAAATATTTCTGCCTGAGTACCTTCAGTTCCTCACATGTGCAGATTACATGTAAACTCGTTTCCTCCTGTAGTTCGCATCTTCTACACCACGGTTCGCTTACACGGCCTGTGTTGTATAGATGCTTTTTCAGAGGACAGTGTCCAGTTACCAACCCAGTAATGATTTTAACTTCTATCTTACTGCGCTTGAGTAGGTTATCAGAGAAACTACCATCCCCATCCCCTATCAGCGTTTTGGTATGGAGTTGACCTTCAGTCGACTTCCATTTCTTTGTACTATCTTTATCTAACCAGGTGCAGATCTCCTTTCTTGCGGAATCCTTAGTAATCCCACATACGGGCTCTGGACCCATGAACTGTCTCTTAGAGCCCTCCTTGGCTAGTTCATCGGCTATTACGTTGCCCTTTATATCCTCATGTCCCGGTACCCAAATCAGAGACACCGTGTTGTCTCGTGCCAGTGCATTGAGGGATTGTTTGTTACAGGGTTTGAGACTGCCTTAAATGACAGCCTGGCTGTCAGTCATTATATTAATTTTCCTCCTCATGTAGCCCTCTTTTGCAATCATTTCTGCACAGGCTGCAAGGGCGAATACCTCTGCCTGGAAGACCGTTGTATGTTTCCCCAGGCTTATAGATATCCTTTGATTAGGGCTGGGCCCACAAATACCGGCTCTTGTCCCCAGATTTGGATCCAACCGTGTACCAGTTTTTCGTTAGCAGTGATCTCACTACGCGCCTGGCTCTGTTCGGTATGGAGATTTTCACCTTTTCAGTGAAGATAATTTCGGGTGCCATGCTGTCCGTGGGCATTTGTAGCAATGGCCCGTCCAGCAGCGTGCCCGTAGTATACGTATGTTCTCCCACCCTGAAGTTGGGATGCCACAGGTTGTTGGCTTTCAGTCTAAGGATCGCATTCATTGCCTCCGCTCTCACATAGAGTTCCAAGCGGGGGGAGGCCCACAATGGTCTCCAGAGAGGCGGTCCCTGGACTGTTAGTTGCACCAGTGATACCCCAGCAATGCCTGTCTCTGGATAGCGGAGGACACTTCTGTCCTCCTCCATCAGACTACTGCCCCGTAAGTTATCGCTGGTCTTATCACGACAGCATACAGCCTATAGCCAATGGATCACCTTCGGCTTTAATCCCCAGGTTTTGCCAGCAACTCTCCTGCAGCGCCAGAATAATTGCGTGGCCCTGGTCGTTGTTTTAACTAAGTGATTTTTCCAGCTCAGTTTCGCATCAAGGGTAACACCCAGATACCTTACTTCCTTGGTTAATTGTAACTCCTGCCCAAACAGTCTAATGCCGCCTATGTCATTGAGTTTTCTCATGTTGGTAAAGGCAACCAACTTGTTTTTTTGTGGATTAACTGAGAGTCCTTGTGAAAGGCACCATTCCTCCACCATTCGCAGTGCATTACGCATGATGCCCGCCACCACGCCTGGAGAGCAGCCCTCATAGGGACTATGGTTTCTTAATTCTATAGTTAGCGATGCAAATGTATTCATACTCAATGACATTATAAGTGTTAACACTTAATAAGGAATAATTCACTCAACTTGATTTTTTGGCAATGTGATAGTTTCACATCAAAAATAAAACGATAACACTTGCTAGAAATTTTATTAACATGTCAGATTGTCACTGAGTATATGAAATAAGAGTTTGGAATGGTGATGGGTTCACCTCAGTCCCCAATTTTGAGCAATAGACACATGGAACAGTTTCAAAGCTGTGGCTCAGATGCGTTGACGACATCTTTGTCATATGGCCACTTGGTATAAATACTCTAGAGAAATATCTTACACGTATCGACAACATAGAACTTACAATGAAGTTCACTATGGACTTGGAAAAAGAGAATGCCATCCCATTCTTAGATGTCCTTGTGCAGAAAATGAGGGACTGGAAGATAAAAACTAGTGTGTACAGGAAACCATCCAACATAACAGCTTACATCACCAATGGAATCATTTATAATACAGCAACAGTGGTGTCGCCAGATGCTTATACCATAGAGCAAGAATCGTATGCTCCAATTCAACTGACGCAAAGAAATTCAAAGTAGCACCAACACACTCAGAATGAATAGATACTCGGTTCAGTGTTTCTGCTGATGATCGAAACGTACGTCCAGTTTAGTGCAGTTTGTGGTGAGGGGTTTAGGTGAAGTTTACAGCATTACCAGTACCACAGTTTGGAGTATTTTTGTCATAGATACTCGGAAGAACTGAGAACAAACATGGCTAGACATGAAACCGTCAAGTCAAAATCACAACCGCAATAACTCTATACTTATAAGCGTCTATCAGAAAAAAATCAGTCCAACCAATACGACATTAGAACTTCCAACACAGCAAGGTCGTAATTAACGAAAACAAAATTAGATAACATAACGTCAGTCATATATACAACATTTAATGTGAATATAGACGCTGATACATTGGTGAAACAAGCAGACTGCTCAAAATAAGGATAAAAGAAACACAAGAGGTATGCAAGCGGAGAGGAGAAACCTTAAAATCAAAATTGAAGCAGCAAACAAGGGGATACACTGGAAAATAGGGCATCGAACCAAATTAAAACCCTCACTAATATTAAGTGCAATGTTTTTAATCTTCACATCTACATAAACAATACTACCACATATTCGTAACCACAGAAATCAGAGAAACAGTAGTAAATTCATGTTGAAAAGTTATTATTAGGTATTAATTTCACATAATCAACAAGTGGCTCCATTGTATGAATAAAATAGCGAAACGGTAACACGTTACAGATAATATAGGGAATTTTGGCCTCGTACAATGGTAGTAGATAGTTCTGTTACAAGCAGTGCCTGTCAAATGCTTGGTTAACTTGGAGTATTATATCTAATCTTGTTCGATATACTAATTGCTCGGTGCCTGTTGGGAAATGTAGCAGGCAAATTAGATTACTGCGCGCCTGAGGAAATATAATTGACTACAATTAGATAAATTCTCCTCTGTATGGGTAAGTAATATACAGGGTGTAATGGCAGGGAGATGTCTTATTTGCAAAGAGATGTTTAAACCAACAAAATGTTACATAGATATGTAGACTGATATGAACACATCAAAACATTTATTTGTACAACATTTAAACTAGATAATAGAAGAAAAGAAAGACTCAACAAGTTGGCACTAAAGATTTTAATTTCATATTTCAAAATTATGTTTAATTGAAATTCTCAGAATGAATAACCAGACACCAAAGGAGTTAAATGTATAAATGTGTCAAAAAAGAAATTATAATTGGAAAAAATATATTTAACTGTCAAAAATGCGCCATCTATAATGTCAAATTTCAACTAAATTGTGATACTCGTAAAAACACATTACACAAATGTTAAAATCAATAAATCAAACTAATATGACACCTTCATTAATTAATGTTGAAATAAATATTCAACATTAAAGCTAGCTAAATTTATATGACCAAATATTGTAAATATATATAAGATATTATAAAATTAGTCAAATGAGAATTAAAAATTTCAATCATTTAAGCTTAGTTATAATTATGTCATATTTACTTTGTAAACCTATGTTAACTGTTCATTTATTCCCTAAATTGATTAAAAAATATACTGTAATTTATTTTAGCAGGTTTTGCCATATTATTTACCAATAAAATCAATAATTGATTAGACACTTGTGTCTATCCTCTGGAAGAGGGCAAAATTGAAACTAAATTCACCACAGTTCACCTTGAATATAAGAAAAACGGTTTGTAAACACGGGTGAGAGCATTCGAAGGCCTACACTGTAAAAAATTACAGTAATTTTGCCATGGTAAATCAGGAATATTACATGTAATAACGTTGTGAAATTACCACAATAAATCATGTAAATTTTGTTTTACGTGTTTTTTTTCTAGGATATTTAATATGGAAAAAGAAATTTCGGTAAAATTATAGCTTTTCATGTAAGTTTAAGATGTAACAAAATTCAAAAGGAAAATACAGGAAAAAACATGTACAATTTTGTATTTATTCTCAAAATTTACTTAAAAGTGTAAAATTGACATTTTTTTTTGGGGTATTTAATGCACTTTAAAAGTAATTTTACTAGTGAACTATTAATTTTGCTGTAAAAATATGAGGATTTTTTATATTTATTTTTTTTTACTTGAATTTTCGGGTAAAACTATAGATATCATGGAAAATACGAAATTCATACGCCGCAATGTGATTGGTTATTGGATTATTTATCTGTTCTATTCGTTTGTCGAACTTATTATTGGCTCAATGATATCTCATGTACGTCACAAACAATCGTAGTTTCGCGTAAGCGGTGTCATTCTTGATCCCTGGTTGAGCGATTCAGTATGACCCATTAGGTGCTATAAAAGGACTAGGTAAGTTGCTTGCTCCTTATAAAAATACATATGAAAATTACTTCAATGTTTGGTAAATATAGAGTTCATATAAATATTACATATCTACGAATTTTACAGTACAATCTTTGAAAAACACATCAGCATGTGAAATTTACTAGATGGTTGAAATTTTACCTTATGAAGCAAATTTACCTGTAAAATTGTAGGCAACTTTGTTACCAACGATTTTACATGTAATTTTACTGCAACTTTTTTTTACAGTGTACTCATCAGGGAAGGGAAATTCCGCTTTGACAGCACGAAGTATCCCCGAAGGAGTCTCTTCATTAATTTTTTTTTTGCTTATTACAATAGATACTATTTCATATTAAACGGTGAAGAACTATGAAAAAGAATATAGGCCTTACAATAGAACCTTGAGGATCAATGCTACGAAAATAAATTAAAAATGATTATATGATAAAGATATAAGAATTAGTTTATAACCAAATCATCATTGGTACTAGCATGCCAAAAGCATTTTGATGATTGCGAATCCATTTGCACAAAAATATCTCGTAAAAGTTAACCCTTCCCGTCACAGTGACAACAAGAAAACACGATTATCCCCGCAGGAGATCGAGTCATAAAAGAAATTCTACTTTCATACCTCTATTCCCGCCCAACTAAATACGTGCCAAGCTGTTCCCGACGCCATCTAGCCCATAACCTCTCCAGATATCCCGAAGAAATCGAACGTCTACGAGAAACGAGATACGGGAAGCGTTCGCCCGCATTACCTCCATCCCCGAAGGCAATCTAGCAGCCCCGTATAAGAGTCCTTAGCCGCCAGTTTCCACCCCCAACTACGGCGTCGAACGTCGGCGAATATCCATGCAGTCTATAGCTGTATATCAAAAGGTCTCGGGCCGTTTATGTTATACGATACTGTGCGCGCTCAGAAATTGGCACTAGCGCCGGCACATAAAAGATAGCGATATGAAACATTATAGCTTCTGGGGGTTTAAAGCTGTCAAGTGTACGAGCTCGTTTTCCAGGGGCAGAAATGCGGTCGTGGGACCTCGCGAAAGGAAATCGCGTCCTCACAGAGGCTATCTCAAGTAGGTGCGGGAAGAATGCCGGTGGAGAGAGACGCAAATATGGTCGAGAAACGTGGAAGAAGGGGAAGGGTTTGGAACATCGTTTGGATCTTTATAGTAGAAGAGAATATATGCGCAAAATATACAGTGTGTTAAAAAAAGGTTGTCGGATATTTTACCCAATTGTAGTACTGGTGGAAATAAACAAAAAAGTCTTAGTCAACATGGGTCGAATTCAACTGTTTTTGACATATAGTCGATTGCATATTGTTTTAGTAGGATAAAAATTTTCAAAGAAATTCTGATCGCAATGTAAATTACAACAAATGTTTATTTAAAGTAAAACTAAAGAAATTGTTCTACATGTCCACCGTTCATTTCTAAGCACGCTTCACACCTTCTTATGAAAGATCGACGCAATCTTTCGAAAATTCCTGGAGTCCTCCGAATTTCCTCGCAACAATTTACGACTCGTTGCCTGAGTTCTTCCAAATTGTTTACAGATCGTGCGTACACTAATTATTTTAGATGTCCCAAACAGAGAAGTCTAAAAGTGTCAGATAGGAGACTAGGAGGCCATGCAGTGGTCCACCCGTCCTATCCATCTCTCGTTGTAATCTTGATTTAAGAAATTTCTAACTACGATGGAAAAATGCACAGGAGCTCCATCGTGCATAAACCACATATCTAATCTGTTAATGACTTTCAACAAAACGGGTAATTCATTTCTTAAAAAATCCAAGTATACTTGTCCCGTTAAACGATTAGGGAGGAATACTGGACCAATTAAACAGTCTCCAAAAATAGCAAGCCAAACATTTAGCGAAAAACGTTTTGTGATGCAGTTCACAACAGCATGGGGATTTTCATCTGCCCAACGTGATTGTTATGAAAATTGAATATTCCGTCTCTTGTAAACCAGTCGTCACTAAATAAAATCTGAGTCGCAAAATTAGGAGTTTCTGCCAGCTTTCGTAAAACCCAATGACAAAAAACCTACGTGCATCATAATCGTGAGGAGCAAGAACTTGCACGCGTTGAATGTGGTAGGGATAGAGCTGCTGTTCCCGCAGAATTCTCCAAATGAGAGGATGACTGACGTTCAGTTCTGCGGCAAGTCTTCGGGTGCTAATATTTGGGTTGTCTTCTACCCGTCTCAAAATATCTAATTCTACTGCGGGAGAAGAAACTGATCTAGGTCTACCAGAACCACCATTAATTTTAAATGAACCAGTTTCGGACAGCCGGATATGAAGTCTTGAGAAAATCTTATCACTCGGTAACAACCGATTTGGAAATTCTTCGGCATACATACGCCGTGCTTCAGTGGCATTACCATTCGCACGACCGTACATAAAATGCATATCGGCCATTTCTGCATTTGTGTACTTATGCATATTTGAGAACAAAAAAAAATTGACGCAAATGATAAATAATCTGATGACAGATGTCTGACAGAACTAATTTTAAGTCACAATCAGTTGTTTGACAAAGGGAACTATTCTCAAAACCGAAAAATGTTTTTTTTTTATTTTAAAATATGCAATCGACTATATGTCAAAAACAGTTGAATTGCGGATCCATATTGACTAAGACTTTTTTGTTTATTTCCACCAGTACTATAATTGGGTAAAATATCCGACAACCTTTTTTTAACACACTGTATATTGAATGTATGTTAATCTTAGAGGGCCATCGAGGAAAATGATTATTATGGCAGATACGCAAGGTCCAGCTAGGAACAACAATTCTAGAAACAGCTAGAACAGTTTAAAATATTTCTCAGGAACAGAGCTATTTGAATTGTTCCTAAAACTATTGAAATTGTTCCTAGTTGGAAGTTCACTGTTGCAGAGAGTTATTCAATCTGTTCTAGCTACAGACCGATACATATCTGGAAAAAAAAATTTTTATCCGTTGAGCTAGTTAATTTAATTTTTCATTTTTATTAATTCGTTTTGCATTTTCTTTGGTACATTCAGTACACAGCAATACGTAATGCATGGACGAAGAACACAAGAGTCTTTTGTTGCTGAATGTTCTGTAAACGTTAGGACAATGTTTACAGAACGTTTAAGGAACCAGTAGCCGGTAGCTGGGGTGACAATATTACTTGTCACCAGGACAAGTGCAAACTGACCAGGATGCTGTGCTGCATTCATGTGGCATGTTATTCTACTTCACGATGTGATTTTTCATTAGGTATATCTTAATGGCTCACGACATGTTACTAATAAAAGTGATACTTTAACTATAACGATGCACATAACCTCAACGATTCTACCACCTCTCAACTCATCTCCAGAAACATAAATAATATCCAAAGGCGCAGCCCAAATGATTAATAGAAAACGCGAGTAATTACTTTCTCTGTCGCAGGCGGCGCGATCGTACAAGAAGAAGAAACGAAGTAATAAATACGCCTCACCGAAGCACAGGCAAACGGGGCTTCCTCTAAGTAGACAGTAACTCGCAACTGATGACACCGCTTTCGCATCCGACCGTGGTAGTAGAGTCTAACGTTGCGACGTGCCGGAATTGATTTACGGCTTTCGTTTAGACGTGGAAGCCCGAAAAGGAACAGTTAAACTGTCGTGCGTAACGCAATCCATTTTAGTGACAGCGTTGGAAAGATCTGAGCATGCATGTTGTATATAGTAAGGGAAAAGATGTACCGAAATATTTTAAGATCAGCTTTGTTAGAGTATTTTCCTCTATCGAGATGAATGAATGAATATCTCCTTTTGTTAATTTCAATGTCAGTATGTTTTGGTGGGGTGGAACCTAAAAAAAATGTTTTGGTCGATAGGAACTTTACTTGTTCTTTTTAATCTACAATTTTCAAATGATTTTGCACGATCCTCTAGTCTAGTTGACAAAATTCCTCTAAATACTGTTAATTTTTCCAAAGTAGAGACATAAATCTAAAGTGATTCATTGCTTCAAGTATACCAAATCTCATTCTTCTGAGTACACGTCTTAAAAAAAAAGCGTTGTCTTTAAAGTTTTTGCAAAGAAACAGATTGCAACGTCTCCATGCATGATTAGGGTTAGGGTACAAATCATTTTCCCCAAGAAGAGTTGATTGGTTCATAATATGTTGCATTCCTTTGAAATTTTAATTTAAAGCTTTAAATGAAACACAAGTTCTTCCAACTGAAATAGGAATAAAGCACGCAGTGGAAGGTCTTCAACTTCAAACACTAATGACAATATTCATAAGTTTGGAATTTTGTGCGTATAGATCATCGAATAACAAAACCGTTTATTAAATTTTAACGAAATGAGTTAGGGATGAAAAAAGCTGATGAAAACCAAGCACCAGAGACCATCTGATAGCACATTTCAAACTCTCTCAAAGGCAAAAAAAAAAATTGGAAGCATGAAGTCCAAAGATCAAATCCATGTTGATGTGTTTACTTTTATAGTCAGGGAAATTGTTTGACCTTTGATTCTTTTGTTATTTATCTTTTTATCAATCAATTTATATTTTAATAACCAACACCTGGTTTCATAGTTGCCAAATATCTACTTGCAAATTATACCGGATGTCCACACTTAAGTGTGCACTATTGATAACTTTGTTATCTTTGGAGGTACAGAATCGGTCAAATGGACAAAGTAGTAGTATTTTTTATGGCGGTCACAATTGTGAAAACAGAAAAACAATTGAGCGTCGCGTTCTCTAGATATTCGTCCAAAATTATTTTTTTTAATGGAACGCCCTGTATATTTTTTTGCAATTTAAAACAAAATTCCAAACTGAACAAAAAAGTCTTACTACACTATTATAAAAAAATGTCAAATAAAGTAGTTACTGACAAATCTTTATCTTTGCTTTGTTGGCATGAAATTGATATACCTATGGAAAATTAAAGCGTCACATTCATTAAGCGGTTTAATTAATAAACAAAAAAAATAAATACAAAATAGTCAAGAAAATTACTCAAATTAAATGTTCAAAGACACCTCCTTCCATTTCAATACATTTTACCAATCTTCTGTGAACATTACGAGTAGCTCCTAAAATTGTCCTACCGTCGATGTCGTCAATGATGTTGGAAATTCTTTCCTGAAGCTCATCCACTGTTGTATATCTATGTTTGTACACTTGATTTTTTACTGCTCCCCACAAGAAGAATCTAATGGCGTCATGTCAGGTGAACGCGCGGGCCACTGAATAGGACCATTTGTGCCAATCCATCTATTTCCAAATAATCTTTCTAATAACTCACTTGTGTCACGGTGATTATGTGCGGGCGCTTCATCTTGTTGAGAGTAAATAATCTGTCTGTCTACCAAATTTAATTCATCCAGAAATTTTCTAAAATTTCTGTCAATAATGCCACATATCTTTCTCCTGTTAAAGAACCCGATAGAAAAATGGCCCAACAATTCGGGATCCGATTATACCACACCAAACATTTAAACTAAATCGGTGTTGGGGATTACAAGGATAAACAACAAATGGGTTTTCACGACTCCAGTAATGATTATTTCTTTTATTGAACATCCCGCGATTAGAAAAGTTAGATTCATCACTCCATAAAATGTGTCTAAAGAAATTGTGATTTTCTTCAAAAGCATTGATAAACCATTGAGCAAAAGTTAATCGTCTTTGATAATCGCCCAAAAGTAGAGTTTGAACAGGCTGATATTTTAAGTGCTACTAGGAATACCTGATTCTCTGGACAAATCCCTTACAGAATTATTTGAATGTACCTGAAAATATGCCAACACATTTATTTCTATCTCTTGTGATAATATAAAATC
This sequence comes from Protaetia brevitarsis, assembly GCA_004143645.1. Lineage (NCBI taxonomy): Eukaryota > Metazoa > Arthropoda > Insecta > Coleoptera > Scarabaeidae > Protaetia > Protaetia brevitarsis. Next base: position 95,894 of record RXPK01000948.1, on the reverse strand, counting down.
ATTTTTTTTCCTCTTCTTTATAAAAATTGTTTTGTTGCTTCTTAATCTTCGATAAAGTTTTAAAAAATAGTGACGATCTGGTACATCACGGTCAGGAAATTGCTGAATGTAACGTTCTAGCGCTCTATCTTAATTTTTGTTAAACAGCAAGTACAACTCCAACATATCACACTTTTCCAAATGAGTAAATGCCATTGTTACGGTTGAAAAAATTGTAAAAACAGTACTTTTCCGCACAGTAACTTTAACAACAACAAATATAAATAATTTGAACAGCTACTAAACAATGTGACGCTTTAATTTTCCATGGGTATATCGATTTCATGCAAACAAAACAAAGATAAAGATTTCTCAATAACTATTTTATTTGATATTTTTTTATAATAGTGTACTAAGACGTTTTTGTTCAGTTTGGAATTTTCTTTTAAATTGCAAAAAAATATACAGGGCGTTCCATTAAAAAAAAAAAAAAATAATATAAAATAATATTTGAGAATATCTAGAGAAGCGACGCTCAATTGTTTTTTCTGTTTTCACAATTGTAACCGCCATAAAAAATACTACTGCTTTGTCCATTTGACCGATTCTGTACCTCCAAAGATAACAAAGTTATCAATAGTACACACTTAAGCGTGGACACTCGGTATATTCACCAAAAACATTTGTAAATGTTCCAAAATATCCATATTCCTTAATCTGACAGATACTTCAAGTTAATTAGCGCTGATTTTAGTCCAAAGCTGTCTCCCTGTGACCACACCAATGCTCCCTGTCGCCTCTACATGTTTCTGTATAACTGTGAGCGCTTTCACACACACTTACAGCCCAACCGCAAAGCGAAACGAATAAATATAGCGCGGATGTCGTTACGCGACGTTGCAGCTGTCGTCGCTGATCAGACGTCGCTGTCGTGGCACCGCGACGCTCTCCTAAGTGACTTATAGGCTTAACAGACGCGAACACTCCCGTCTGCCTCTATTAACGTCCGCCGCTGTGGGCGTTGATGGATGCCGTAGCGACGCAAAAGCCCGGATGGTTGAATTTTGGCACGATTGAGACACCCCGACATAATCCGGGCAGGCGTCTTTGATGGAAGCCGTGACGTTATATAAGATTAGCTTCGTGCGATCTTATATATACGTTAAGAATGGTAAAGAAAGCTCTTTTTATCCTATCGTCACCTTAATATCCGCGCTTCGTGAGAAAAATGAAATAAATTTCATGGACGGCGAAAATGATGGATCGCCGCGCGTGTGGATGTCGTATATTTCAGGTGGGAAGGCTTGGGACTTCAAAGTATCTCCCCGACCGCAAATTATTAATTTTTATGAAGTCGCTCTGTTCGGGATTTTACGATTTTAACGAACGAGCAAGTCTCGGGCGTTTGTCAGATTTTAAGTAAGGTGTATTTATCATTCCGTGCTTCGTTGCCTTAGCAAAGGTTTCACGTGCGATATTTTTATTAAAAATTTGTGACGCGGTAGTAGTAGAAAAAAAAAGTTGGTTTTAGACATGGTATCGTTGAGAGGCTTAAAATACTAAATAGCACATTTAAGTAATGTTTTGGCATTTATTAACAGACCTTAATGACGTAAGAAAAATGTTCAAACTATCATCTATCCCTAAAATTAATTTACCCACTTCATTTTTTTTAATTCGCTTTCTGCTTATGTCTATTAAAAAAATTGGTTTTGTTTTTATTTTTGAACAACCCCAGTGACCAGCTATATTTATCTCATATTTTATAAATATTTAAAAAATATTAAATCTTTCTTGAATATTAGTTATATTAATATAACATGCATAAAATATATTATAGAAAATATATTAGGAATTAAAAAATATATATGTTATGTAGCATTAATAATATTTTATTGCAAATGTTTTCTCAATATATTTTTCATAACTCTGCAGGAATATTTTGCATTGTATTTCTGTAAATATTTATTTCATAAAAAAAAATTTTTGCTTTTGTACATTTGGTGCGTATGACGAATAATATAAAATGGGCAAAATATGCATACATATTAAGTAGGTATGTACCTATTTAAAATGATAGTTTAAAGATTAAATTAGATAATATATATCTAATTGATGATTTAATTAGTATCTAAGTTGAGCGCTGTAACTTTCTATTATATATATCTGCGTTTTGTATTATATTATTTGTAATATTTGTAAGTTGCGAACGTCAACACAACACCTCTATTCATTACGGTGCCGGTGTTATATGATTTAGTATTGTTTATGCGTCTATGGATTAGGTATATACAATGCATACGCGCTTATACGTGCTTATCATCAACGTTTTCATTCGTTTGTCCGTTACATGTTATAGTTTATAATAGTATACGATTAGAGCAGATTAGGGTTAACTGTGTAATTAATTGTTGCGGGGTGTGTTTTAGTTTTTGTGCTTACTACGAGGTAAGCAAAACTTTGAACATGTCATGGCGTTTATAAGATAATTGGAATGCTCGATATCGCTATGTACAGAAATCGTTTAATAATATAATTGTAGGAATTTTATGCATCATATATGTACTGCATCTACCAGATAAATTGCTAGTTGATTTGCTTAAGGGATTCATCTCGGTAGATAAGCGTCATAACCTCAAATAGAGGTTAGAATACGTTGTGTTGTTTTATTGTTTGTACGTAGAATGTTTTCAAATATTATGAAATAAAGTAAAAATAAGTATCGTAAGTATTAGAATGTAACTACCGCTCCAATTATTGTAAATGCTCCAAATGTATTAGTAGGTGTTGATAATGTTGTACGATGTTATATTCATGGTATGATCTAATATAATTGGCATTGTTTTATAGGCAACAAGGAAACGCCATGAGAGCGCCACTACCGAAGATATGAAAAAAGCCATAGGGTTGTACCTGGCACCAGCCAAGGCTAGACTTAAAAATGAGTATTTTTCATTGTTATTGGCTTATTCAAATAAAATGATAATAAATACGTTTGTTTTTTATTTAGAACACTTCAATTAAAAAATAGTGATTAATTTGATAAACCTTTAATATGCCTTAAAAGATGTTAGAATTATTGATTATTAACTTGTATGGTGAGTGTGAAAAAACAAGTTCTTGCCTTTAAGACAACTCTATGTATGTTTCAACTTTTTGTTATCGACGTTATACATTCTAAATAACCAAGAACAATTTTAGTTCATTTTGACAAATTAAATAAATTGCATAAAAAATCTCAATTTTCATATAAATAATATTTTACAAATATTTTAGAAAAAATATAGCGCTTACATTAATTTTAAAATATGGAATAAATATTTTAATTGAATATTTTATCCATATTTAGAAAAAAATATGAGAAATATATTCAAAACCTCTCACGAAAAATATTTATAAAATATATTTTTAAAAATATCTATGTAATATTTCTGGCTGTTAGGGATGTTTTGGCATTCATTAACAGACTTTAACGACGTACGAAAATTGTTCAAGCTATCATCTATCCCTGTACCTATGACCGCGCGTTACAGAAAATTAATTTACCCACTTTAATTTTTTTAATTCGCTTTCCGCTTTTGTCTATTAAAAAAAAATGGTTTTTTTTTATTTTTGAACAAGTCTTCCATCCTAGGCTTTCTATGCATCGTTTAGAGAAAAAAAGTTTTAATTTCATTTAAAAAGGAAATTAATTCGTCCCCCTATTTCATTTTTCAAAAAGAATATTTTAGTAATTAAAGAATAATATTATCTACCACCTTCCCGCTTTTGTAAAAAATGAATAAAAATTTGAAACGTTTTCAATCCCCCCCTCCCTAATCTGATGTGTTCATTAAACGAATAATAGTTTCGGGTTTATTAAAAAAAAAATAATTTGCTTTTATTCCGATGTTGTAAAAAAAAATAATTATAATTTAAAATATTTTTAATTCTTTTGCGTCCTTGGAGTTGTCTATAAAAAATAATTTAATAATTTAGAAAAATTTGTATTTCTCAAAAAAAAAAAAAAATAATAATTCACTTATTGTTGCAAAACATTAATTTAAGAATTTAAAAAAAAATAATGTTGTTTTATTTCGACGTTGTAGCAGAGAATCTCAAACATTTTTAAGGTATCCCTTTTCTTTCCTGGATGTTGCTGAAATTTCATATACATATAATATTTTATAAAATTTTTAATTCCTTCCATCTAGTCTAGCACACACAAAAAAAAACATTGTCATTAAAAAAAAATATTTCCCGTGTTCCAATAAAAATAAGTATAACAATTTAAAAATTTTAAAATTCGTCACCCCCATCTTGTCTGGGTAACAGAAAGCCACTTAATTATTCGAAAAATGTTGCCAACTATCACTTTTCTCTCGCAAAAATTACCGTAGTCGTAAAAATAAACAATTCGCTCCTAATGTCGTAAAAACAATAATTATAATTTAAAATCTTCATTCGCTCCTAATTTTGATGAATTTTAAAAAATGCCGAAAAATCTACTTAATTATTAAAAAAAAAAAGATTTGATCTTTTGTCTAATTTTTCTCGGTGTTATAAAAAAAAAAATGCATATTAACTCCGGTAAATAATTTTAATTGCACTCCTGGTGCATCATTGCCACTACATGTTAAATCCGTCAAAAACGTCTTGCACATAACCTCAAAATAGTACTTTTCGAACATTGTTTCTGATACTTTCTTTCTATTTGCTCAAAAAATAAATAGCTATTTTACACTCAGGAACACATGCTCTTTCCGTTAATATGCATATAAATCACCAAATCAGTGATCCTCTTACGGAACTCTTACCATCATATTGCCGAATTAAACAATTCCATCTACATATCCTATTATTTGTAAATCGGGTTTTCAAAGTCTGAGGCTTCAATTTGCAATTTTTCTATTTTTATAATGCATAAAGGAAATAGCTAACATTACTTTATTTAATACACTGTATTTCAACTCAGAAAATCCTAGATATGATTAAAGTATCTCTTCCTCATTCTGAATTTGCACAAACTCTGCAGATATTCAAATCATTTATTTACTATTTTTTTTTAATCTGTATAATATTCATAAAAATATGAAACAAAATTTCCTGTACTTTAACATAAATCTAAAATAATTTCCGATGTTAATATATCTCAAGCAATAAATCATTTTATCATAATCCCTAAAATCCATCATACCAATTCCAACGATATCCCCACACACACACAAAGAGCATCGTAAATCAATCGAACACCAATATTATTTTTTTATCTCATTGTCACGAAAGTGGTTCGTGAAAATCGCCACTAGCGACATCTACCGAACAAATCGCCTACTAAACTATCCGCTTCTTATATACAAGTGGCATCCTCAAGGTTATGTATATATACCCATACAGTCCAGTCGTTACCGGAAGGTATTCGTTATCGTAGATACCGTATTTCGCCCCTCGTTCCGATGTTTATGTACGCCCCAGCGTCATCTAAATCATCTCCACTTTCCGGGAAAAAGTGAGGCGGTATTTCATCCACGGCCTGACGTAACTGCAACAGCCACTGCAGATGAGTTGTGTGTGTGCGCGCCTGTTCAGCGTATATAGGCCCTGATGGAAAACTCTTTATGGCGTCCGCTTTCGCGAACAACACGGAGCTAACTCGACCGATGACGATAGTAGGACGCCGATAAATATTCATTAAGTGCAATTATAGCACCGCCGGGTGAACGCTTTATTGCCGCGTATATTTTATTACGGTTTTACTATAGAGAGAGGTATATATATATATACACACTGCGAGAACTGTTCTACAAAGGGAGGAAGCGAGAGGGCGCCATCTGTGGCTTCATAAAAGGCCGAACCCGTGAATGTTACCCCGATATTTTACAGCGCCGTTTTCCTTTTAATCTCAGGTTATTTACGGTGCTACCTTTTCGTTTATTCCGCGCATATAAGTTACTTTTTTGGGAAAAACCCATTTTCTTACCTCGTAATTTAAGTACAGATCTGTAAATGTGTACAAATATCTCTACAGGCGTGATCACTTGCACTACACACTTTAAAATGTATGAATTTCACTACACTGGTCGCACGTTTCGTCAGCAAAGCTATCATCATCAACGTCGCAACGACGGATACGCATAACATCTATATACCTCTACGCATCAATATCCCGTGCGCACTCCTGGAGTACCCCGATACGCTACCTTCTCCCAAACATTGTAAAACTATAACTCATGACAGTAAATTTATTTCATTGCGTAATATTTCTTTATTTATTAATTTTTCCCCACCGAGGTTTTTTGGTGTTACAGACATCAAATTAGTTGGTAATTATTATCATTGAATAGTAGAAATGCTTAAGCAGGTGAGTATTATCAGTTCAATATACTTATATTTTGGAAGTAAATAATGGCATGACTACCAAATGTACATAAATTATTAAGGCATAAATATGATAGTTTCCAATTGAGAAAATCTATTTACTCAAATCTAAAATAATTATTTTTGTGGTGAAAATATTATATGTTCATAATGATTTTAGATATTGATTATATTTGAACTAAAAAAAATGTTTCGTCTAATAAATTCACAGGTTTGGAGAACTGAATAAATTTTATTCTCAATATAAATACATCATCTTCTTGCTTATATAGGAAGTTAGGTTATATTCAATGTGATGCATTTATATTCAAGTTGAGTAATTATTTTTTTGTGTGTAGGACTATAATAGCGGGCAATTTAATTTTTGCAGCTTGGAATTACTAGAAGTTTCAGTTTTTTTTTTTTTTACGTAGGTATTATAAAAACATCATTATTATTTTTGTCCTACATGTGATTTCATTGTCCCACAGAAAACTGGATCTTTGATTATAGCCCTATTTTTGCTTTTAGAAAAAGTCTTTTCTACAAAAGTTTTATAGAATTGAATACTGCATAACCTAAATTCTTTTTTAAATATACTGCATAACCTAAATGCTGCATAACCTAAATTCTTTTTTAAATGTACGGGGTGTTCAAGAAGACTAGTTTCTTCATTATAGCTCTATTTTTGGTTTTAGGAAAAAATCTTTTCTACAAAAGTCTTATAGAATTGAATGCTGGGTAATCTAAACATATTTTTAAATATACTGGATGTTGCCGACGACTGGGTCTTTGATTATAGCTCTATTTTTACTTTTAGGAAAAAAAATATTTTCTACAAAGTTGTACAGAATTCAATGCTGCATAAGCTAAAAATATTTTTCATTACACAGAGTGTTCGCGAAGACTGAGTCTTTGATTATAGCTTTATTTTTACTTTTAGGGAAAAATCTTTTCTATAAAAGTTGTACAGAATTCAATGCTGCATAACTTAAAAATATTTTCGACTATACAGAGTGTTCCAAAAGTAGAAACAAAAGAAAACTACTTAAAGCGTATTGCACATTATAAAAGATGATTCTCAAGTGAATGGACCAACTTCAAAAAACCACCTTCCTCAAGTACCACATTCTAGGAGAATGTCCGGCTTCTAGTTCTCTAATAAGATTGTAGTGTTAATCAAATTATAAATAAAATATATTAAGAATTGTTTGGCGGTTGGAAAAATAATACAAAATGGCGCATCCAAAACAACGAGAAAAAAATTGAGTTTTATCTAAATAGTTAAATAAAATGGATTTTCGAAGATGTTTTTTTTTAAATTTGATCTAAATATGCTTTATGATGAATCAAAGGTTGTGATAAAAGTTTTGCCACATTTTTAGGCACATCTAATTCTCCACTGGTTGTAAATATTTCTTTTTTTTTGGGGAATCTCTTGGCAAAATATTATAGAAAAAAAAATAATTTTCATCAATTTCATTAAAACAAGCGATTCCACTTGTGAATGCTTCAAAATTTAATTGATAGCTCCTCCGGCGAGTACCAAAGACGGTCTCGAATTTTTCTCAGAGCGTTTATTTTCACAATCTCACTTTGAATAATGAACGCTGTCTCCCAGAACCCTCCTCTCACAGCAAGACAGGCAAAGGAATAAGATTAACGGCCCTAATGACTTGGCTTTTAATTTTTCTCCACTCCAGCCATACATCTCCGGGGCCACTCTTCCTTCTCCATAGTTTCCCCGGAGGCGACAGGGCCACTACTTAGCGCGCACAATGTTTAAAAACCCGTAGACGGCTAACTAATTACTCCTATTAATCTAGGAAACGATCGAGGGAGACGGGAACAATCTCCCATCCTCGTCCTACCAACCCTTTCCGATCCGCATGATTAATGGCATAATTACCGGCACGGTAGAGATAATGATCCGGACTCTGGGATCGTCGGCACGGACTTTCCCCGAGCGCATACGTCACTAATCTTCGGCCGGGCCGTCGCGCTAGCTTATCAATTATCGAGATTTATATTTAAATTAAGCACGGGCGAAAATATCTCACCGAAAGTAGGGAAGATGAATCGCCGAGGTCGGGAAAAGGGTTCGTGCACGTCCTACGGATAGATAAACGAGTTGATCGGAGCGGTATTTAACAAATTGCGATCGGTATCTGCATTGACAAATGATGATGAGGTTGCGTGGTGGGGGTTTTGGGAAGAATTCGAAGCATGAAAGTTTCTGGAACGGTTAATTGGATGTAACATCGTGTTGATAAATCGTAGTATTTAGATTATTTAATAATTTTTTTTTATGGAAATAAAATAAGGAAGTTGTATTACCCTAACAGCCAGAAATATTACATAGATATTTTTAAAAATATATTTTATAAATATTTTTTGTGAGAGGTTTTTGAATATATTTTTCATATTTTTTTTCTAAATATAGATAAAATATTCAATTAAAATATTTATTCCATATTTTAAAATTAATGTAAGCCCTATATTTTTTCTAAAATATTTGGAAAATATTTATATGAAAATTGAGATTTTTTATGCAATCTATTTAATTTGTCAAAATGAACTAAAATTGTTCTTGGTTATTTAGAATGTATAACGTCGATAACGGAAAGTTGAAACATACATAAGAGTTGTCTGAAAGGCAAGAACTTGTTTTTTCGCACTCACCATACAAGTTAATAATCAATAATTCTGGCATCTTTTAAGGCATACTGAAGGTTTATCAAATTAATCACTATTTTTTAATTGAAGTGTTCTAAATAAAAAAAAACGTATTTATTATCATTTTATTTGAATAAGCCAATAAAAATGAAAAATACTCATTTTTAAGTCTAGCCTTGGCTGGTGCCAGGTACAACCCTATGGCTTTTTTCATATCTTTGGTAGTGGCGCTCTCATGGCGTTTCCTTGTGGCCTCTAAAACAATGCCAATTGTATTAGATCATACCTTGAATAAAACATCGTACAACATTATCAATACCTACTAATACATTTGGAGCATTTATAGTAATTGAAGTGGTAGCTACATTCTAATACTTACGATACTTATTTTTACTTTATTTCATAATATTTGAGAACATTCTACGTACAAACAATAAAACAACACAACGTATTCTAACCTCTATTTGAGGTTATAACGCTTATCTATCGAGATGAATCTCTTAAGCAAATCAACTAGCAATTTATCTGGTAGATGCAGTACATATATGATGCATAAAATTCCTACAATTATATTATTAAACGATTTCTGTACATAGCGATATTGAGCATTCCAATTATCTTATATGTATTATAGTCACCACAAAAACTAAAACACACCCCGCAACAATTAATTACACAGTTAACCCTAATCTGCCCTAATCGTATACTACTATAAACTATAACACGTAACGGACAAACGAATGAAAACGTTGATGATACGCACGTGCGCGTATGCTTTCTATGTACCTAATCCATAGACGCATAAACAATACTAAATCATATAACACCGGCACCGTAATGAATAGAGGTGTTGTGTTGACGTTCGCAACTTACAAATATTACAAATAATATAATACAAAAGGCAGATATATTAATAGAAAAGTTACAGCGCTCAACTTAGATACTAATTAAATCATATTAGATATATATTATTTAATTTAATCTTTAAACTATCATTTTAAATAGGTACATACCTACTTAATATATATGCATATTTTACCCATTTTATATTATCCGTCCTATGCATCAAATGTATAAAAGCAAAAATTCAATTTTTTTTAATTTTTATATGAAATAAATATTTACAGAAATACAAAGCAAAATATTCTTGCAGAGTTATGAAAAATATATTGAGAAAACATTTACAATAAAATATTATTAATGCTACATAACATATATATATTTTAAATGTTTTCCTAATATATTTTCTGTAATATATTTTATGCATATTATATTAATATAACTAATATTCAAGAAAGATTTAATATTTTTTAAATATTTATAAAATGTGAAATAAATATAGTTGGTCACTGGGGATTCGTCAAATAATTATATAGAATTTTCAAAATCCAAATCTAAAAATTCTTTAAATGTGGAAGCTATAAATTTTACATCCATTAAAAGTAATGAATGAAACTAAATTTCACACTGCATTGGTAGGTCGTCTCAACACCTAACAATACATGTAACAATGAATCGAAAAACTTCAAAGACGATTACGTTCTATTAACCAAAGACGTGACTCTAGCTGCGAATCAGACTGTATAGACAGCCATATGGACATTTATAACAGCTAACCCACACAAAGACGCGAAAGCGTTCATAGATAAAACATTCGTATGGTACACATTACACACAACGTCGGGGAACGCATAAAACGTAGCATAGGGTATGGAGCGAGTGGCGGCGAACACTCACAGCTCACAGGAGAACCCGTTGAATAAATAAACCTATCTGCAAAGCCATTTATCATACGGCCCTGGCTATCGGGAGCGGACTTCGTCATAAATTCCGACGCACACTCGATAAGAGGCGGCATAAAGCAAAATGGAGGTATGTGCCGCAATAACTTAAGCCCGGTAACAAGTTGAACTCGACGCTATAGCAGGCAGAGATAAAAAGGCACCGACGAGGATCGAAAATCGCCTCGGAATTGTAAAAATTGAATAAACTCGAAATATGTTACAATATAACATAAATATTCTAATCAACAGGTAGCGAATCTCACTTTTATTTCCAATATTTCATTTCTACGTTAATGTAAAGAGTTACAGAGTCAGAAAGTGGAGAGCTCTGTAATGTTGCTATCGATATTAAGCTTACGATTTCATGGTTAGCAAGTTCTGAGAACTTTGAAAGTGACACTTCTGTAACGCAGTCATGATATTATAATATCTATAATTTATGCTGATGTACTATTGATTAATGAATGTATGTTCAGTTTAAAAATATTCAGGATTAATGACAAAAATACTCTAAACTGTGGTACTGGTAAAGCTGCAAACTTCTGCAGAAGTTTTCGGGATTAATGTAAACAGGTGTTAATTAATATCTCATTCAGTGATATCAACGTCTTACTAATGCCAGATGCAAATCTTTATGACATTATTATCGGATATTATCAGCGATTTTTAAGCTTGCCGTAGAGTTTACTTTAGATACTGATTTGGCGAACTATTATGGCACCAAAGATGTCGTGCCAGGTTTCTTCTTATGCTTCGTCACTAAGCAGGTCTATCCTGGTGCTCAACAACCCGGCCCAACAGGGTATTCGATGATTCGTTCGCCCTCAGCCACGACTGGGCAGCCAATTCAAGTATCTGATTCTCCAAAGAGGGGATCCCAACATGGTCATGCAGGTTGTTGGTTCATCACCACCCATGGAGCCTCAGTTATCAAACGCAACATGCGATTCTGCAGGACCTCCATGGTGGTGAAGTGCGTCTTGGCTATGGTGCAGAAAACGAATCAGGATTGGCTCCAGGCATCCAGTATAGATTAGATTATTTGGGGTGCCTATGGACCTGTTTCACTGCGACCTTTTCAGATCTATTGTGATCCCCTTTTTCCTAGAGGATGCTCTCCAATTTTGCCCTCTTAATTAGGCCTATCATCTTTGAGAGCGGCTTCTTTATGTAGCTACTAGCTGTGAGGTTCTCCTCCCCCATTACTAGAAACCTTGTCCTTGCCAGGCCTTCACACTGGCATGTGCACATGAACTGGTGTTTCTTTCTCCTCTTGGCAGTATCTGTAGGTTGCATCATCAGCCAGGCCTATGTTGTACATATGCCTATTCAGTCTACAATGACCAGTCAGCAGACCTACAATCATTTTGACAATCTTCCTGTTTTTATTCAGTAGATTTCTCGTGAATTCAGGCCTCTGCTTCTTTAGGAACTCTTTTTTGCCTGTCTTTGTCCCGGTGATTTTTGCCACTACTCTCTGGACTGATAATGTATCCATTCATTGATGGATTTTTTAATTTGCGATTTGGTAGTACCGAAAGAGGGGTCGGCTCCAACGAATCACGCCCAAGTGACTAGGGACCCAGGCCAGGGTTACTTTCCATCGGATGCCCATCTCATTTAGGGCGCTTACACAGTCCCAAATCAGCTTACAGTCCACGCTTGTGGAGTTAATCGCTTTAAGTGTGGACTGACTGTCAGAGAAGATAGCGACGCTTTTACCTGGCTCGGTACATCTTTCTATCTCTCGAACACAGTGATGGATTGCAGCAACCTCAGCTTGGAACACTGAAGCTTACCGAAAGAGCCTTTTTAGGCTTCTTAGCGTATAATGCAGTATAGAGCAACAGCTTATGGCTGTTATACTAGCAATGCCAATAGTTGTATCTTCGCAGCCTGGATAAATATTTATTATATATATATAAATTGTAGAATCATTCAACCCAACATGCTTTACTGTTCCAAACAAACAAAAAAAAAGTAGTTTTTACCACTGACATCGATTATTTCCAAGTCGAACTTATATTGTTTCTTTAGGAACAAATTTCCCTGCATAAATGACTATTTGTCTCAAATAATTCCTTTCTTAGAACCTAATAAATATTCCTTTTGTTGGAGTTAGACGCATACGAAATATATATGACAAAAAAAAAACATTTAAACAACTTATTGAGTAGGACGAGGCACCTCTGCAGCACTGGGGGTCAAGCAGGTGTAGAAAATAGTATATTAAAAGACAAGTTTCATTTTGACGTTTCAAAGTACGAATTCAGAGTTTAAGAAACGAGTGGCGTAGCCACGAGTTTCTTAACTGAATGAGTGCTTTAATGTCAAATGAAACGTGTCTTTTATGCTATTTTTTGCAATTGGTTTTAAAATTTCTCTTTTTGTAAAAGCAAAACGAGAAAAATTTGATAATCTAGGAAATTTGTGACGGTTGTCACCAGTTGTCACTTGGTTTGGCACAAGATTAAATTGACAAGTTAATTTAAAATTGACACATTTTTGAAATTTGTTATATATTATATTACTAAAGTAACTATATTATAATATTTAATATGAGTTCTACAACTTTTTCATGCACTCCGCCTGAAATACGGCAAATTGCTGAAGAAACCATTAATAATTTACTTCCGGAGAAATCGTACACTATGTATCAAAAGCGATACAAAAATTTTGGAAAAATGGTGCAAAGAAAAGGAAATTCTTCATATTTCTGAGAACGTCTTACTTGCTTATTTTGAAATGCTACGTAAAGATTATAAATCGTCATCATTATGGTCGATTTATTCGATGTTAAGATCGTGTTTAAATGTACATAGAAATGTGGATATATCAAAATATATGAAATATATGAAACTTCAAGCATTATTAAACGGCTATCTAAAGGTTATCAAACAAAAAAATCTATAATTTTAGAAGAAGAAGATATTCATAGATTTTTGAAACAAGCCGATGATAAATATACTTAGCTATAAAGGTTAGTGTTGATTTATTTCGTTCTTTTTTGTAAATTCTTTATATTCTTAGGTTATTTTGATAATAGGATATAATGGAGCCTGTAGGCGAGAAGAATTAATTAATATATGTGTGGAAGATCTTCAATTCCGATTCCATTATAGTCAACATACCTAAAACAAAAAACAATGTACCCAGAATGTTCGCAGTGACTGATGTAAACTGCATCGAACTTATAAAAAAATATAATAATCTGCGGCCTAAAACAGTTACTCACAAACGTTTTTTTTTCTAACTTATCGTCATGGCTGCTTAATTAATAGCCCTATCGGTATTAACACCATGGGAAATGTTCCTAAACAAATTGCCAGTTTTCTTCATTTACCAGATCCTCATCTTTATACAGGACATTGTTTTAGAAGATCCAGTGCGACACATATAGCAAATACTGGAGGTGATATTTTAACTATAAAACGATTAGGTGGCTGTAAAAGCACGGCTGTTGCTGAAGGTTACGTTGCCTCTTCTATGAAAAATAAAATTGATGTTGGAAATATGTTTGCACAGGAAAATAATGTGAATCTACCTGGAACTTCTGGGAATGGTTCACAGTTTGAGTACTCCAACAGAAGCAATATCACTATCGCAGAGAACGATAATTTTCAACAGAATGTTTCTACTGCACACGGTATCACTATCACTTCGAAAGATAATTCAAACGTTAATATAAATGTTTATAATAGTTGTACTATTTCAAAGATTAATTAAAAATATCAAATGTTACAATGAATTTTAATATAATAACCTCAAACTTGCTTACAAAATGTCATATTGACGTCTCCATTTCTGTTGCAATGTGACCAACTTAAAATAAATCTGCTTAAATATTCCATTTCTATTACGCAATTAGTGCTGTAATAGATCTTATTACGGCACTAGTGGAATAAATGGTATGGTTACGGCACTAATTGCAAAAAATATGTTTCCTTTTTAGAGGGTGATAGTAACGCATGTTTAGGTAATAAGTCTTTCTTATTTGGTTGATACTGGGAACCCACATGTTCTCTAAACAATTGTCTCGAATTGATCATGCATCTGATGCAGCGTGGGGTGACCGAATATTTATGTCTATGGTGTTATAGCTAACCATTTTAAATGAGCCACTTAAATGAAAGAACTACATCAAATTTAGCAATAGCACTAATAGTAAGGAACCATAGTATCGTTTGTGTTATTAATTCTACCTTGCTGTTTCAATCAAGATGGATTTTAATTAAATTTTCCAATCCTTCACTTATTCTTAGTTAAAACATTCAAACTTAAACGATTCCCTCTCCAAAACTCACCATCTGAGCAAACAATCCCCTAGAAAAACCCCAAAACACCCCGCCGGGTATTCAATTACAATCCTACACAAAGCCACTATCGCGTACCACTAGATGTCGCTCGCCCATCCATCACACAAAGTAGGAACCCTTAAACCGCGCGCGGACCGAAAATAAAACGGTAACTCTACACCCGTCACGAGAGAGTAGGCTCTGTATCTGTCTGTGTGTGTTTGTGTGCGCGTATGTGATGTTTCTAACGAAGTTTGAAGGCCTATAGCAGGAAGGGAGCACAGGCGTCAGGTTCAGAAGCGGTCAAATCGACTCTGACGGCTTCGAGAAAGACATAACGTTAACACGGCCAGACATGAGGACGGAGCGCCTCATTTAAAAAGATCAAAGCGGCCGCCGGATATGTGCGGTACCCGTCAGATGGAGGAGGGTGCGCGAGGATTGAACGAATTGACGCATCGCAACTGTCAGTCGGCGATAAACGTAACGTATATTCGTCGGTCGGCCCGATGATGCCATGTGCAACTTGTCAATCTGTGTTGACTGCTCTTTATTTTTGGGGCGTCGCTGGTGAGCGATGGCCGACAACTAGGCTGTCAATAAATTTATTTTCGTACGTTTCGTGGCGTAGTTGAAACTCGGTGTGAGCACGGAGTGTCGAGGGAAAAAGTTCGAAGCCGCAATATTATTAGGTTGAAGTCGATTGTTAAATTGAAAAGAAAAATACCTTCAACACAATATTTATTAATCATAACAGAAAAATATTTCGGCTCTTATGCGTCAAAGGTAGGCCTCGCTTATAGGTTTTCACTTACTTACAGTGCATTGCAAATGTGATGTCACACCCTCACGGAATCTAGTTCTCTAGCAGCATTACTAAAAAATTCCCTTCATTCGACCTACTCATTATCTCTAATATCTGTTTCCCGTCGCGGTCAATTTAACCCCTTAACTAACCCCCAAACTTTTGTACGTCCCTCATTAGTAAGTGCCCTAACAGCCAGAAATATTACATAGATATTTTTAAAAATATATTTTATAAATATTTTTCGTGAGAGGTTTTTGAATATATTTTTCATATTTTTTTCTAAATATAGATAAAATATTCAATTAAGATATTTTTTTCATATTTTAAAATTAATGTAAGCGCTATATTTTTTCTAAAATATTGAGATTTTTTATGCAATCTATTTAATTTGTCAAAATGAACTAAAATTGTTCTTGGTTATTTAGAATGTATAACGTCGATAACGAAAAGTTGAAACATACATAGAGTTGTCTAAAAGGCAAGAACTTGTTTTTTCGCACTCACCATACAAGTTAATAATCAATAATTCTGGCATCTTTTAAGGCATACTGAAGGTTTATCAAATTAATCACTATTTTTTTAATTGAAGTGTTCTAAATAAAAAACATACGTATTTATTATCATTTTATTTGAATAAGCCAATAAAAATGAAAAATACTCATTTTTAACTCTAACCTTGGCTGGTGCTAGGTACAACCCTATGGCTTTTTTCATATCTTCTATAGTGGCGCTCTCATGGCGTTTCGTTGTGGCCTCTAAAACAATGCCAATTGTATTAGATCATCCCATGAATAAAACATCGTACAACATTACCAACACCTACTAATATATTTGGAGCATTTACAATAATTGGAGTGGTAGCTACATTCTAATACTTACGATACTTATTTTTACTTTATTTCATAATATTTGAAAATATTCTACGTACAAACAATAAAACAACACAACGTATTCTAACCTCTATTTGAGGTTATGACGCTTATCTACCGAGATGAATCTCTTAAGCAAATCAACTAGCAATTTATCTGGTAGATGCAGTACATATATGATGCATAAAATTCCTACAATTATATTATTAAACGATTTCTGTACATAGCGATATTGAGCATTCTAATTATCTTATAAATGCCATGACATGTTCAAAGTTTTGCTTACCTCGTAGTCACCACAAACACTAAAACACACCCCGCAACAATTAATTACACAGTTAACCCTAATCTGCCCTAATCGTATACTATTATAAACTGTAACATGTAACGGACAAACGAATGAAAACGTTGATGATACGCACGTGCGCATATGCATTCTATGTACCTAATCCATAGACGCATAAACAATACTAAATCATATAACACCGGCACCGTAATGAATAGAGGTGTTGTGTTGACGTTCGCAACTTACAAATATTACAAATAATATATACAAAACGGAGATATATTATAGAAAAGTTACAGCGCTCAATTTAGATATTAATTAAATCATATTAGATATATATTATTAATTTAATATTTATATTTAAACTATCATTTAAATAGGTACATACCTACTTAATATGTATGCATATTTTACCCATTTTATATTATTCGTCCTACGCACCAAATGTACAAAAGCAAAAATTCAATCTTTTTTTTTTATATAGAAATAAATATTTACAGAAATACAAAGCAAAATATTCTTGCAGAGTATGAAAAATATATTGAGAAAACATTTGCAATAAAATATTATTAATGCTGCATAACATATATATTTTTTAAATGTTTCCTATATATTTTCTATAATATATTTATGCATATTATATTAATATAACTAATATTCAAGAAAGATTTAATATTTTTTAAATATTTATAAAATATGAAATAAATATAGTTGGTCACTGGGGTATGTATTGAAATAAAACATACCTCGCTGTATCTAGTCCACTACATTCGCAATACGAATCATTAACCCTCCCAGTTCTACATAAATATGATTTAAAATTATCGTGACCTGTTATTATTAATTCCACCGCCTGATACGACAAATTAACCCTTATTTCCCTAAAACGTGTAACGCTACCGATAAATTTCCTAGTTCACCTCCCATTTAAAGTATTATCCAATCTGGCTTACCCTGTCAATCATTATCAAGTTTATCCTTAAAGGCTTTTTTAACTGCGCTAGCTGAAATCAATCCATATATATATATAATTATCACATTATTCCCTTTAGGCACGTCTTTCGTTAATTGACCGAACAATGAACAATACTTCAGTACCTACTGATTTTCTTTTATTGTATAATAATAAACGTTAATATTTACCACAACTGCTTGTTAGTAGATGCACATTTTTCATTTTACACTTACTAGAATCGTGCAATACGCATTTATATACATTTTACAACACATTTTAACGTACAACATAAACCACAACCAATTATTATCATTATAATTTATACGGTATAACTTTGTAATAAAAGGAATAATTGCAATCGGAACGAGTTATAATTATTTTCCAAGCTAACGTTGAACGGGCGGTAATTATTTAAAATATGTATGTTTAATGAACGAACGCGCCCGGCTGCACTCTCGTTTCTAATAGATATTATTAGTCATTTTTAACGTTCAACTATAACGTCGGTATATTAGCGTTGCGTATTATTAATTATTATACGAACATTGAAATAATTCTATATTAATTTGCGACTTCCGGCAAAACGGAACATTAATTTCAAATTATACGCGGTAATTATTGCCAACAACCAACGTTTTCGCCAATTATCTCTCCTCTAGATACAACAACGACGCAGCGGGTAGTTTTCTTTTGTTTCAGCATTGTATAATAATATTAACTATAAATTATTAGACGTAAAGATATTCCGCATTTAATTGGCTCGGGTAATGGAACGTGTGTGAAATCCTTCGAGAAACAGTTAGGTAAGTCGCATCAAAATTATTGCGGTATAAAATTTGAATTCTACGTTTGAGAATCGACAGAAGTAATTGATTTGTTCGTTTGGTAGTTGAGAGACAATTTGTTGGATACTAGTATAGATGTCAAATTGTATCATTTCTGCTGTTACGCTGATTCACCAGCATTGACACTGAAAAACAATTTTTCTTTTTACTTTATATTTCTGTGACTTTACGTCGTCATTAAATACAGCTTAAATTGATCACCCAATAAACAGATAATAAAAAAATAATATAGATAGTTTCAACAGATTTTACACGATACCGTGAGAGATACAAATAAGTTAGGATTTTATTCATATAAAGATCTAAAATCCCAATTGTGCGTTTAAGATTGACAGAAATGATGTTTATTTACTTGACAGATGACAGCTGTGGAAATTTAAAAATCTTGTTAATTTTTCCGAATACGTACAGGGTGATTGATTAGGGATGGCTGCCGCCCATATCTCGCCTTGTCCTAGAGCTCATGGAAAAGCATCGTATGTATGTATGTAAATAAAAGGGTGGTGTTACACTGCGACCTAAAAGATCTATTGTGTCCCCTATTCTTGCTGCTTTACAGCTGGCCTTCCAGTCCTATTCCTTTTAGAAAGTGTAGGATGTCAGAGGGCCCCAGTCTAGGTAAGTCTCCCTCTTCGATTTCACATGCTCCCAGGTGAAATGCCCTCGAGTTGCACAATGCTACGCAGTTTGAGAGGAGGTGGATGGATGTTTCACCCTGTTCCCCACAGAATCTGCATTCAGGATCTTTTTCCAATCCAAGCTTACTCAGGTGTCCTTTCAGTCTACAATGGCCTGAAAGTATTAATATGCGAACATTGTTCTTACTCAGGTTGATACATTCTGTAAACCTCTTCTGGTTATAACTTCCCAGAAGAATTTTACTTTGCCTCATTCCCTGGAGATTTTCCCAGTAACTGGATTTTCTCTGCTTCATTTCCATTTTTAATTTCTTCAGTATTGTACTGCTACTTAACCCGCAAAAGGGTTCAGGCCCTACGAAAGGCATTCCAGCCCCTTTTTTTGCGAGGTTATCCGTTATTTCGTTTCCTTCCACTCCTGTGTGACCCGGAACCCACAGGAGGGTTACTTTATTTCTTTTGCCTAGCTCATTTAGTTTTCCTAGGCATTCCCAGACCATCTTGGAGCTGATTTCATATGAGCTCAGCGCCTTGATGGCTGCTTGACTATCAGACATGATGATAATCTCCTGCTTCCGATAGTTCCTATCCATATTGAACTGAACACATCTTCCAATAGCCTGTATTTCCGCCTGAAATATACTTGGGTATTTTCCCAAGCTTTCAAAATATGCAGTTCTAAGGAAAAGCATTACACTGGTATACGTAGTCATGAGAACATTCTTAAAAATAATTTTAAGTTTTTGATGTTCCCGCAAGATAGCGTATTTTTTTTTAATTTACCGGTAAAATGAATGCAAAATAAGTGGCCTATAATTATTCGTAGATTTAATTCATGACACTTAAAGATTGTACCTATTCTGATTACTGCTAATTATTATTATTATTATTAAACATTCCTTTAAACTTTAAGCTACCTAAATATATGCAACAATTAATTTAAAAATGTTAGATTGAAAGATGTTTAAAATTTTTATAATTCAGAATATTAAGGTCTTATTTTACATAGGTGGAGGCATTTTTTCAATAAAAACATTTTAATTTAGAAAAGATTTGTTTATTTCTAAAACAGGTAATAAAACACATAAAAATCTTTTTTTTTTCATATAAATATTACATAATATTTAATTATTTTAATATAAAAAAATCACCTTATAGATTAACATAGTTTTAGCAATTTTGTGTACTTATACAGCCTGATTCAAATTCCGTGCGCACCATTGCTCTCTCTGTTATTATTGATTCTAGAAAGTAGGTTAAATTAGCAAAGTATTAGGGTTTTTTAGCGCTGATTAATATATGCAATATACGAAAAAAACAATTGAATGACGCATTTCCAAGAAATTTTGACATTTATATATTTTTTTTTAAAATTGAACACCCTGTATATGAGTAAATCGAAATTTCTGCAAAAACTTTATTTTTTTCAAGTGAATGGGACAACCAATGAGGAAGTTGCTAGGCGAAACTGTAGATTTTTGTCGAGGGAAAATCATAATTTCATAATTTACAACTAGAAGTCAGCATTAACAAAAAGTTAATGTATGGAAAAACCATTAATCCGTATTTTTTTTTAAAGGAAACATGAATCAACCGACATATGCACTTGGAGTTGCTTCAACATTTTTTGTGGCTTGCAGTAAGAGATGCATCTAACTTTTAAAGTATATTTCTTTCAACAAGACTTTTTTGATTGTCATGATGTTCTCTGCCAGCTCCTTTAAAATCACAACACCTCTAACGAACACTCTGTATATTATATTATATATATATATATATAATATATATATATATATAATTATTATATATATATATTTCTTTTAAGTAGAGAAAATAATGCTAAAAAATATTTCGCTTTCTTTTTTTTTAAACATAATTGTATTGCAAATAATTTAAACAATAATTTAATCCATGGTTTTTGATTCTGTGTGAGTAAGTTTTATATCAGGGTAAATGATAGGAAAATGATCCGATTTCTCATAAATTCTTTAATATTGGACAACCGGTTTCATCCACTTAAAGGACATCTTCAGGTCAGAATTATAAAATAACTTCCTGTCATTTACCTTGCTAAACAATAATTGTCTTGATTTAATGGCGAACATTCTTAAACACAAGTAAACCTTCCTCTGTGTAAAACTAGGTTTATATCAATATGCACGTATCGTTTGTAGATATCTTATTTTAAAAGCTGTTTCTTTGTATCAGATGTTTGTTATTCTGTTACCTATAAGTAAATACCTACTTTAGATAGGGGAGGGTGGGGCAAGATGGGGCCACGAGGTATGATGGGGACATCGTCTTATCTACAAAACGGCAGTAAGCATCTGTCAAATAATAGCAGTCCTAATACTGACAAGTGCTGTTTTATGTTTGTTGTAATGTAGGAAACTTTACTAGTCGTAATAACAAAGTTATTGCTATTTGTGCGTGAATTTTGCAATTTCCAGAATTTCGTTATTATTTTGATGGTGAGTTCAACGGCCAGTATCGGAAGCATAAGTAAATTATTTACAACTACACTTTTTTGTGTTATAATGACATGTATTGCATGTATTTCTATAGTGCGTTATTTGTTTATTTCAAATAATTAATATGTTATTATGACATAACCAGAAAATATCGCAAAGGGGCAAGATGGGGCTATTGGTATGGGGCAACATGGGGACATCACTATCTCACTCTTCAGTCTGGTCCGTTATGCCTGGATATGCCGTTATGCTTTCTCGTAGACATAATGCCTGTTTCTCATGTTAGGAATAAAGTACAGGTTCAATCAAAGCGTAACAAGGGAAAGACAACCTTACAAGCACTACTTATAAAAATCTGCTAGAAGAAAATAGAAGTCTGGATAATCCCTAAGGCAACTAGAAGTGCTGAGGGAGAGTTAAAGGAAAAAAATGACAAAGAAGAAAACAGAAGAGATCAAGAAGCCGAATTTTGTAAGGAAGCAAAGAGATAGATTTTTAGAAACGTCAAGGAAATAATCAAATTCTTCTGTTGAGGAAGATGACGCTCAATTTTAGTATTGTAAGGGGAAGTATTGATACAATGCCATGGATGGCGAGATTGGGTACATGGAGGCTGTGCGAATAACGTGGATGAGTTCGTCTTCTATTGTCTCAATTGTGAAGATTAAGTTTAATATTCTTATCGTTATTGTATTTTTTTTTATTTTATTTAGTTCCGTTTTAAAGAGTTTAAGCTTTGTTCCTGCATGTTTTTAAGAATCTATCTTTTTTTTACCTATTACCTAGATTTATGGTACGACCCATTCTTAACTGGAACCCCATCTTGCCCCCATGGTGGGGCAAGATGGTGTATTTACACATTTCTTTTCAAAATTTTCTCACAACATCAAGAGTACCCATCGAAAAATTGTAAATTCATCCATCAGCAGATAAATGTTTAAAGATTACAACAAGCGTACTTAGAACCTTGTATATCAATTTGCAATCCTGATGCAGTGTTCTAAAGCTTAATGTTCCCATCTCGCCCCACCTTCTCCTATATGCATGTTTGGGCTTACAGGGCTGGCGTTAGCTCACGGCATTTATAAAATATCTTTCTTTTGAGTTAAGGGTTACAGATACACTTCCATGCTTTAGCCTTTTTTGCTGGCAGTTGATATTATTTTACTTACGTCTATATTTGTTACACCCTGTATAAGTTAGTTAATCAATGGTGTTAGTGCATTTTCTTTAAATTTGAATTATCTCGTACGCTGCGAATACAAACATATATTTTAAAATATCTCGAGCGTTTAAAAAAAATTTCAACGCGGTACTGCAGTTTGTGCGCCAACAGGCGATTTGACCGGTCACGAAGCATCGAACGCCGTATACGGTCGTCGATTTTCTTCGGTAAAAATTGCCATCGTCACAATGTTCCGTCCCATTTACATATACAAATATAAAATGAAACTTTTAGCGAGAATATATCGCCCGTCTAGCGGATACAAATCGCGCACACGTAAAATCCCTAGAGGAATTAAACCGTCCGACAGGGTACACGTCGTAGATATTTACGAGCGATAAATAACCGCGCCTTGATCTGTCAAAACAACAGTTGCGATGTCTGCCCAACGCGCGACACGGCTGTCTAGCATCTAGGTGTATAAATTATATTTATACAGGCGAACGCCCATTACTGATTGACGAGGTAGCGGCCGGACGTCCAACAGTGACAAACGAGCCGGCTAGATTAATCTGATTTAATTTTTAGGAGCGTTTGTCACCGTTGACGTTATTCCTTTGACGCTTTTAAGAGGCGGTGAACAGGAGCGACGCGGTCGTATGGAACAACAAACCGCTTTCGCGTCGGTAAGGTACCGTCACGTCCATAAATTTAAGAGGAGATAAGGATTTAAGGCACGGTACATGAGAGAGGATGAGTTGGTGGCTGGCTCTGTCTGGCTGCGGTACCGAAATTAGTAGCAGAGTCGGACGGGCGATGGCCATAAATCTCGAATAAATGGGCAGCACATTACAAAAACACGCGGCCCAACACGACCTCGTGGGCGGGTATTAATGTCTTCCACACAGGGGCGATGCTCGATGACAGCTGCGACATCGTCGAGCGCAGAGAGAGGACGTCTCGAAATCTGTTTTAGTGTCGTCTCCATCGGCGGTCGCGAGGCGTGGGCGGTTTTATGCTCGTTATAAGTCTATTTTATAGCTTGAGTGCTATTCTTATCAATGTCTTCGCTTCTATATCCCTTAAATAAGTCGAAACAGCCCTGAAAATACTTTACTACGGGGTTATCGCTGCGATAATCAGATTTAGGACCGAGGTTTGTGCGGTGGTAGGCGAAATGACCGGCTAGGTAGCGTAGAAAGCCGTATACGATGAGTGATGTCTTTCGGTAAATATTATCTTATGGATTTTTTTTGGTCGTTGACCAATAAGGAAAAACATCCAATATACAGGGTGTATCAGATATAGAGGTAAATATAATAATATGTAGCAGCTGTAATCATATACAATCAAAAAGTCTTAATGCACAGGGGGTCTATCTGTAAGCATTAACGAGAAAAAAAATATTTTGTAAATGCCGTGGGCTAGAGCCGCACCTGTGCCCAACCTAAATGCTGTTCCGAATATACCCGCACATACCACTATCATTCAACTATTACCGCTGTTAGTTTTGTGTGGATCGCCGCTTGGAGTGCAAGCCACTTCGAACATTTCATTTAAATTCTTCCCGTCTCGAAAAAACGATCCTTTTCAGGACCATCATGATTTCATATAAAGAAAATCGAAGCTTGATGCATCGGAAAAAGCGCGGGAATGTATAGATTCATTTTCGCGCGACATCATAGTAAAAAGGCGTGTTTGCAAATTTTCTGTATCTACATTTATTTCTGTGTAATTCGATTCAATTCATTTTGCGTTATATGATTAAATAAATCCAAAAAAAAATAACTCGTGTTCATGTGGTACCGTTTATTAACAACTAACTCTCGATTCGACAAAGCAAAAGAAAAATATTTCTCGTTTTTTGTAACTACTGAAGTCGCATATCCGGTGAAACTCGAAACGTCTTATCAGGATATTAAAAATAATACTTTGTAGACTTACGTAGAATGCTCTTAACAAAAAAGGTTAACAAAAAATGTTTATTTTATAAAAAGAAGAAATTCAAAATGCCTCAGTTTTGCTATTTTTACAAGGGCCTTTGTTTATTCAGAATGACGTTAAATGAACTTACGGCATACCATTAAGAATAATACTAAATGAGTGCAATGTATCTATACATAATACTACATTTAGCGGGTGCTTAACATGACGTTTCCTTGCATCAGGCGCGGACTAAAGAATTTTTGGCTCTAAATTTTACTTTTTTTTATTCTTTAATGATGAAATCCGGTTTCGGTGGGTTTGTGATTTATATGTTGTGTATTTAACACCCAAGCAAAATTTATTTTTTTATTTGATACACCCTTTATGTGTGTCGTGATTGCTCGGTCCTTCTTAATCTTGCGTCCCTCTCGTGTTCTTTTATTCTTATGTCGATGGCTCTGTCTGTTTGTCCGACGTAGCACTGTCCGCATTGGCATGTTATCTTGTAGATACCTTCTATGCGCCCCTTGGGTATCTTATCCTTTGCGGTCGGTAGATACTGCTGGATTGATGTTGCAGTCCCGAAGCGTACTTGTACGTTACGTTTCTTCAAAATTCGGCCTACTTTTTCGGTGACTCCTGCTATGTAAGGTAAACACGCCATCCCTCTTCGTGGTTCTGCAGTTGTCTCCAGTGTCGTCTTCTTCTTAGTGGCTCTCCTTATGTCGATGTCAGTCAAACCATTCTTCTTTAGTGCTTTCTCCAAATGTATCTTTTCACTGGTAAGATGTTGTTCGTCACTGATGGTTTCAGCTCCGGATAGCAATGTTTGTATTAATGTCTTCTTCTGCATCGGATGATGGTGTGATCTTGCATGCAGATATCTATCGGTGTGCGTCTTCTTTCTAAATACTGCGTCCTGTAGCATTCCCTCTTTTGTTTTCCTAACCATAACATCCAGGAAAGGGAGATTTCCATTTTGTTCTTTCTCCATGGTAAACTTGATGGCTGGGTGCTGTGAGTTTATGTGTTCCAAGAACTGTTGTAGTTTTTCTTCTCCGTGTTGCCATATTACAAAAGTATCGTCGACATATCGCAGCCAACACTTGGGTTTCATATCGCTGGAACTTAGGGCTTCTTCTTCAAATGCTTCCATAAACAAGTTGGCTATTACTGGTGATAAAGGGCTTCCCATTGCTGTTCCGTTCTTCTGCTCGTAGTATTTTCCTTCATACAAAAAGTATGTCGTGGATAAGCACAGTTTCACTAATTCAATGATGTCTTCTTGTAGTCCAAGTAGTCTGGAAGTAAGGCCAGTGCGTCTTCCGTGGGTATGTTAGTGAATAGCGATATAATGTCGAAACTTACTAAAATGTCTGTAGGTTCAGTCTTTAGCGTAGACAGAATATCCACGAAATGTTTCGAATTCTTCACATACGTTGCAGTTTGTCCGGTATATGGCTTTAGGCATATACCAATAAAGCCTACGCAGTGTTAAATGTGACATTATCGACTCAAAATTATGTAATTTAGCTATTTTGACCAAAGACAGATTTGCATTTTTGTTGAACAGTGTTATCGATGATAATCAGAGTTTTCCGATGTCATGATCATGATTAAGGGAGAGATTTGGCTCAGCGAGGCACTTGTAAAGCATATAAATGCTTAGACTTTATCAACCCCGTTGAAAAGATATATATGTTTGGAATTGGTACTGCAGTATGTGCGGTGGTAGGCATATTGACAGGGTATGCGGCACCGTACGCCGTTTACGACAGTTGTCTTGCCTCGGTAAAAATCATTATTCATGTAATATGTAATATTTTACACGCATACGCCTGATTTAATTAAAAAGAAATAAATGACCCTCTGTCAAGATGAAAATTTACACGAATGCGTGGTGGAAATACATTACTACATACATACATACAAACGAAACATACTTTTCGGGCCTGTCCGACCGCGATTTTATTAACGACTTATGAAACGGGCTTTGGCGAATTGACAGCGGGTCCCGGCCGCATAATTAATGTCCGCTTTTATTAGCTCTTACACATACGTACAGCACACCTTCCCAACTCGAGTCGTGTCGAGATAGTATTCAAATGAGATACCCGGCCAGAGTTCGGAGAGAAACGTCGTACCAGTACCTACCTACTACAGGTCGCTCGCTCTGTTACAAGATTTATGCCCGAACAGGCGTAAGTACTGGTACGTCCCGCGGAGTTATGCCCATTAGTCATTGTTCACACCTGGGTCCTTTGTAACTGGCGGTCGAGACGTCACATTTACCATACTGGGTGTGTATTATTTTCGGAATGGAAATGAAGATATAAATATCGAAAGTGTAAATTACGAACGAAAGGAATAAATGGGCTGGGAGAGAGGGGGTAGCTTTGAGGGTTCCCATTGTCGCTTCGTGATTGTTATTTAGGTATGCTGGCGAGGGATTTGCATAAAGTCTGTAGGGGATTGCCTGCGGAGTTTGAGAAATTTTTTTTTAGATGTTAAATGGAATTTTGTTTAATGTTTCTTAATTGCCCAACAAATCGAGGCGATGCCCCAAGGTGATGAAGAATTGAATTGAGGGTTTTCATATATGCGAATACTTTTATGGGCTGATTCTCGGGTTATTATAATCATAAAGTTCGTATAGAAGTAACCTAAAACGGCTTTAAGTTTTAAAGTTACAGGATGTTTAATAATGTGAAGAAGAGCATATGCGCTAAATCGAACAATATTTAAAAGAAAGAATAAAAGGACTGAAGTCAAGAAAAAAGTTTATTATGAAGGTTTTTTGTTTGGTTCATCATGCCTCAACACTCTGTTAATTTTTTCCTCAATTTCAAAAACACCCTGTATAAATAAAATTAATCACCTACATGACCCAATTCCAAAAAAGGAAACAAGCCAAAATAACACAAACCCACACAAAAATATGCTGAAATTGCAAACCAATTAGTAAAAAAACGCATTTCTGATATACAGCGTGTTTCTAAATATATGCGAAAACTTTTATGAACTGATTCTAGGCGTTATTATAATCATAAAAGTTCATATGAAGTATACCTAAAGGCTTATGTTTTTAAAGTTACAGAATGTTTAATAATGTGAAAAAGAGCATATGCGCTAAATCGAACACTATTTAAAAGAAAGAATAAAAGGACTAAAGTCAAGAAAAAGTTTATTATAAAGGTGTTTTGTTTGGTTCATCATGCCCCAACACCCTGTTAATTTTTTTTCCCTAAATTTCAAAAACACCCTGTATAAATAAAATAATTACTTACATTGCAATTCCAAAAAAGGAAACCAAGCAAAATAATACAGAACCCACACAAAAATATACTGCAAATTGTAAACCAATTACTAAAAAAAGCATTTTTTGATATACAAGGTGTTTCTAAATATATGCGAAAACTTTTATGGACTGATTCCTAGGGTTATTATAATCATAAAAGTTCATATGAATGTATACCCTAAACGGCTTAGTTTTAAAGTTACAGGATGTTTAATAATGTGAAAAATTGCACATGCGCTAAACTGAACAATATTTAAAAAAAAAGAATGAAAGGACTGAAGACAAGAAAAAGTTTATTAATAAGGTTTTCGTTTGGTTCATCATGCCCTAATCTTCCGTTATTTTTATTTCCCCTAATTCAAAACCACCCTGTATAAATAAAATAATGAAAACGAGCATACACCTCATTATGCTGCCTAAGAGAAACCAAGCAATAATAAGAAACAAAAAAAATATGTGAATTGGTAAACAATTGCCAAAAAAAAAAAGAAAAAGCTCGATGATTCGTTAGCAGCGCCTGAAAGCTAAAGCTCAGTTGTGCATCCAAGTGTACCGCCCCATCTAGGAATAAAAGAATCGCTGTCACGATCTCATAAGATACAGAGAGGTTGCTAGGTAATAAAAGCCAAATATCAGGTTATTTTCTTAGTCTGAAAAATAAGTAAAGCTTTTCGGTACAGGCTAGTAACATTTTCAATGAAAATAACTTTTTTTTTCTGCAATTTAAAAGTAGTATTATTGCATATTGGAAACACTTTACCTCCTATATTCCTGTTGGAAATGCCGTTCGCATGAAAAACCATTGACAATTGAGACTATTACCAAGATAAATACGATGAACACCAATGCCAACCAACCCAATTTTGCACTTTTATTGATTGAATATTACAGTTGTGCAAGACACGTCATTCATTACAAAAGACAAGATTGGTCTGTTGAATCATTGAGCTGGTAAAAGAATGTAAATATATGCACTGTAGAATCAAAGATTTTGTTGCTACCCTTGCACATCAAATTGGGCCAAATAAAAAACTTTGTTAAGGCGCTGAATTAAGATGGGTCAGTTTTTCAGTATCTGTTTCAAAAATTCTCAAAGCTAAGTGAAGCAAAAATTAAAGAAGCCATTTCTGTTGGCACAGATTCGAAATATCCTGTAAGAGATTTTGACAGCACTCTAATAGATATTGAAAAAAAAATGCTGGAAAAGGCTTTCGCCTCGTAGTAACTAATTTCTTGGGAAATAGAAAAGCTGTTATTTTACTTTTATCGAAAATATGCTGTCATCGTATCAAACATGAGTTGCAATATTCTATGGAGGAGTCCATTTTCACACCACATTAGAGTCTTTCCTGATACGATGACACGCGACATTTCCATTAGAATGATAACAATGGAGAAAAGATTGCCAACAAATTGGAATGCTTCATGTTGCACTACTGCTGCAAAGAATAGCAAAAAGACGGCGCATTTTAGTGCTTTAAAAGTGTAAAAGTATATATTTTTTTATTAATTTTTAAAATAAAATAAATTAAAAAAACTTGTTCTCGAAAACTGTTGAATTAAGTTTTTAATTTTGTTATTATTTTTATATTCAGGCCTCAAAATTAACTTTTTTCAGAAAAGATACAGCAAATAAATTCAAATTCTTGTCCAGTATTATTTGCTTCAAGAGTCATGGATATATGTTACTAATCGAGAATGATCATTATTACTAAATAATCGAATAGATTAAGCATATGATTCCTTTGCATCCTAATTTGACAACGAAATTTGACGTAACAACTTATTTCTGAATCGCCTGTTGTTATGGTTCCGCTCGTCCACAACCGATTTGTCCGGGTTTAAATAAAACACTCACCTTGCTTCTAACTAGTCTATTACACAGAAATACAATACGGCGTTTCAAAAGAGTAAATTTTACTTAGGAAATTTGCAAATCACTTGTCTAACACATGTAACAGCGGAGATAACGGAGGTTTTGGACAACAGGATGATTCTCTCTTGTTTCCCTGAAAGGGCATCCTTATATAACCTTTAGGTCGGCAATATTTCCTAGAAACGGACACAACGGTTTATCCTTCGCTGTTGCATGAGTTGGTAAACAAAAAGACTAAGAGTCGGAATTATGCGATTGGAGGGTGCTAAAGTTATAAAACAATAAATAGGTATTGGAGTGTAGAATTGGCGGTGAATTTCAAAGTAAGGGTGGTTACAATAGTATACGATCTAACTAATATAAACAGCAAAAGGCTTTTAGGTAATACAATGAATTTGGAACTGAACACGTAATGGTAAAAAGACAGAGTTAAACGTTAAAATTGGATAAAGAGTCGTAAAATGAAATGAAGGGACAGTTCAATAAACGTTGAAGATAAAAACATAGAAATAAAATAACAAAATATAATAAACAATGCGTGTGGTCCGCGCACAACAAATCCTTAATATAAAACTAACGATTAGAACTACTACTAATAATTACACTACACAAATCGAGTTTAGGTAATGTTATATTTTTTCGTAAATAATTTGCTTCATCTTTTGAGTTGTTCTTATACCATGATACTCTTTCAGTCTCTATAGACTTCACCGAAATTTTACTTTGTTGAAGTAAGAAGTCCCTGTAAGAAGTCAATAAAAATTTTAAATATAATATTGAATAGTAATGTGTATGTTTACCTCATTCTTAATGCAAATAAAAACCGTTTTCACAATAATTAGGGAGTGTTACTTATTAATAAATTTGTGGTCCACTGTTGACAGTTAAAAGGTAAAGAAGAATCCGCGAATTTTTGTTTGCCATGAGATCCCACGACTCCCAGCTACTCTACCGTTCTGCACCTCTTATCTCTGCAGCTACCTACCACTTAATTAGATGCACCAGTCACACATTTACCGCTGTGTATAAATTTATGCGCAGCGAGACACGGCTTCAAGGAAAAACGAAAAGGAAAAAAAAAACAACTGAAAAAAACCTTCGGAGATAGCGCGCAATTTAAAGACCGATAAAGTGTGCTGAGTTATCGAGTGCCGCCAGCCTGGACACCGCCAGTACACCTTTAATTAGTCGTAACAGTCGTGGAAGCAGACGTTTATGAAGTGGGCCCCATCAGCCCGAGCCGACGGTGGCTCTGTTAATTAACGGTGTGTAAATTAAAAATCCTCCTTTTTTCCTGATGCCACGTCTTTGGCTACCACCGTTTTTATCTCTCTGTTTTAATTTCGTCTTCTTTAGATGTTTTTCTGTTTTTGGGTAAGAGATGTTGTTTTTTTTTTCTTCGGAATATGTAAATGGAGGAATGTGTAGACGAAAATGTGGAGAAGATGTATAATATTTTTCCGTTGACGTTGAAGTTGGAGAACTGTCAAAATTGCTGTGACGGTGGCATTAGAATATCTAAATTTAAACCAAGACATTTTTAATACCAAACAAAAATATGATGCGCATAAGTATACTCATTTTCAGTGACATTAAAGGTGTTAGAAAATATTTTTTTGGCGATGTGATAGTTTTACATAAAAAATAAATTTAATACATAAATTTGCAAGAAATTTTATTAACATGTAATACCAAAATAATAATAATAATGTGTTTGACGACCTCGTAGCTGAGTACACTCCTGTACACGTCTTGGCATCGACAAAATGACATGGTCAAAACCTGCTTGTGGTACCTCGTTCCAAGCAATTTGAACTTCGTGGATTAACTGATGTGCCAAGGTCTGTGGAGGATGGTATAAAGTGGATAGTCTCCTCTCCATGATATCCCACACATGTTCAATGGGGTTTAAATCCGCTGGCCACGGCAAAACATTAACGCCTGCTTCTTGGAGAAAATCCATTGTTTGACGAGCAATATGTTGTTTTTTTTTTCCTGTTGTCCGTTCCAGCAAAACGACGCTAGCTCTGCGATATCTTGGCATCCACCCCTGCTATCAAGTTGATTTGCTGTTGAAGAGCCATGTTTTCCAGAATCTGAGTCACGTGATCGGTCAATTGCTTGTTAACTAATTTTACATTGTCTACTTTATGATTCTCTTCAAGTATATATAAAGCTACACTACATAGATTTATAGAACCTATTAAATTTAAGACGAGGCACAGACGCTACGTCTTTAATCATTTGTTGAATTCTCTTGTTCGTTCCAGCAAAACGAAGCTACCTCTTCTATATCTCGGCATTCACGTCTGCTATCGAGTTTGTTTGCCGAGGAACCATGTTTTCCAGAAACCGAGTCACGTGAATCGTCAATGTTTCTAACTAATTTACATGTCTACTATGCCCTAAAGCCAAAATATACATAGATATTTTGAAAAATATATTTTAAAATATTTTTCGTGAGAAGTTTTTGAATATATTTTTAATATTTTTTCTAAATATAGATAAAATATTCAATTAAAATATTTATTCCATATTTTAAAAAATTAATGAAGCGCTTATTTTTTTCTAAATATTTGTAAAATATTATTTAAATGAAAATTGAGATTTTTTATGCAATCTATTTAATTTGGTCAAAATGAACTAAAATTGTTCTTGTTATTTAGAATGTATAACGTCGATAACGAAAAGTTGAAACCAACATAGAGTTGTCTAAAAGGCAAGAACTTGTTTTTATCACACTCACCATACAAGTCAATAAGCAATAATTCTGGCATCTTTTAAGGCATACTGAAGGTTTATCAAATTAATCACTATTTTTTAATTGAAGTGTTCTAAATAAAAAACAAACGTAATTTATTATCATTTTCATTTGGAATAGCCAATAAAAATGAAAAATACTCATTTTTAAGTCTAGCCTTGGCTGATGCCAGGTACAAACCCTATGGCTTTTTTTCAATAACTTCGGTAGTGGCGCTCTCATGGCGTTTCACTTGTGACCTCCAAAATAATGCCAATTGTATTAGATCATACCATGAATAAAACATCGTACAACATTATCAACACCTACTAATACATTTGGAGCATTTACAATATTGGAGTGGTAGCTACATTCTAATACTTACGATACTTATTTTTACTTTATTTCATAATATTTGAAAACATTCTACGTACA
This sequence comes from Protaetia brevitarsis, assembly GCA_004143645.1. Lineage (NCBI taxonomy): Eukaryota > Metazoa > Arthropoda > Insecta > Coleoptera > Scarabaeidae > Protaetia > Protaetia brevitarsis. The sequence goes on along the minus strand of RXPK01000948.1, from coordinate 62,512 downwards.
AACAATAAAACAACACAACGTATTCTAACCTCTATTTGAGGTTATGAGCTATATCCCGAGATGAATCTCTTAAGCAAATCAATTAGCCATTTATCTGGTAGATGCAGTACATATATGATGCATAAAATTCCTACAATTATATATTAAACGATTTCTGTACATAGCGATATTGAGCATTCCAATTATCTTATAAATGCATGACATGTTCAAAGTTTTGCTTACCTCGTAGTCACCACAAAAAACTAAAACACACCCCGCAACAATTAATTACACAGTTAACCCTAATCTGCCCTAATCGTATATTATTATAAACTATAACATGTAAAGGATAAACGAATGAAAACGTTGCGCGTATGCATTCTATGTACCTAATCCATAGACGCATAAACAATTACTAAATAATATAACACCGGCACCGTAATGAATAGAGGTGTTTGTTTGACGTTCGCAACTTACAAATATTACAAATAATATAATACAAAACGCAGATATATTAATAGAAAAGTTACAGCGCTCAACTTAGATACTAATTAAATCATATTAAGATATATATTATCTAATTAATCTTTAAGCTATCATTTTAAATAGGTACAATACCTACTTAATATGTAGGCATATATTTACCCATTTTTATTATTCGTCCTAGCGCACCAAATGTACAAAAGCAAAAATTCAATCTTTTCTTTTTATATGAAATAAATATTTACAGAAATACAAAGCAAAATATTCTTGCAGAGTTATGAAAAATATATTGAGAAAATCATTTGGAATAAAATATTATTAATGCTACATAACATATATATTTTTTAAATGTTTTCCTAATATATTTTCTATAATATATTTGAATGCTATTATATTAATATAACTAATATTCAAGAAATATTTAATATTTTTTAAATATTTATAAAATATGAAATAAATATAGTTGGGGTTGTTAGAATAGCTTTTTTCAACAATCGATATGATTGACATAAATTATAATTAAACATGTACATATATAAACGGTATTGCTTGGGCCAATGAACCATAATCTAAAGTAGAGAAGAGACAAAGCTGTACTTGAAACAGGTACTTCCCTAAGAGCATACATCGCATATTAATAAAAAAAAATCCTTCTACCACGTACAAACGACACACGTTTATCGATATATAAATCAAACTTAACGAACCGAAGAACAGATAGTCTATTATACCCACCTACCGGGGAATATTCAGTATCAACTAGAGCACGACTCTCACACATACACAAATAGCTACTCTATACACACGTCTAAACGGTTAGCCCATTCGGCAGGCCCAACGCTTTTAATATGCAAATCGATAGAGTACCGACAGGCAGGCACTGGGAGCGCGGCCGACGGCATAGGAGTTTTAACGGGTCTTTGTGTGTCTGGCCACAAATCACTCGAGCATAATCGATATGTGCCAATTAGCAGCCGACTGTAACCTATTCGCTTTGACACGTCGCGGACAGCTAATTGATTAGCGGCAGCTTAACGCTGATTGCTTTTAATGGTTTCATTCATTGCGTGCGCGAGTGTGTGTAAGCACCTATAAATATATGTGTGTGAGATCGCTCTTCAGCGTTTTACGTAGGCATTCTCCATGTTTATCGTGGTGGAATCGCAGAAATGAAACATTTATCTAATATAAAACCCATTCCACGCTTTATTTATTATAAATATACGCGGAACTGCAGTTTGTGCGGCGGTAGGCTAAATAGTCCGTATCGTAGCGCTTAAAGCGGTATAAGTGCGCTTAGTTTCTTCGGTAAAAAACACCACCCGTATAACTCTACCACAGTTTCTATTTATTACTAAAATTTACAACTAGTTGATACTAAAACCTCGCATAAACTCGTTTTTCTTATCTATTTTTCGTTCCGCTCCGTTCACAACATAGGCGAAATAGGAACATAAATTTATTCGATTGCATAAATCGCCCGTACGTATATCTGTAACGTTTTATAATAAGTTGGAAAAGGACGTGGAGTAAGAGAAAGTCGCCAGTCAGATTGAAAACGAATCGGCAATTTGTTATTACAAAATCTACGTCGTGGTTCGAGACAGGCTTTTACATATGTATGTCATTACGGTATTGTATACAATATGTTATGAATGCAACGACGGGTCTTGTGTAAGTTTAGTCGGCGAGATATTATCTCTAGATAGTGTATTATTAAAAAACGAACATTGATGTATGCAGAAGTGGCGGACAACTGTACAGATAAGTTTATGTTAATGTCATGTCGAGTTGTTACAAATTACGATTTGCTGACGGTGTGACAAGGTGGAAAATGCGTTTGTGGATGCGTAGACGATGTCGATTCATGTAGAAGGGGCAATTTCTTATACTAACAATCAGCATTTGGTATAAAATATTTTTTTAAAATTTTGATAGGATGTACAATCACCGACATTATTATTTAGCACTTGAACGATTAGCTCGACAAGAAATAAAATTTTTAACTTGAACATCATCTTTTTTCCTTCCTTTGCGGTCTATTTTCTGCCTTTTGGCCATGGTTGATGCATACCATTCATTCAAGTAGGGGTGGGCACTTGATGTCCGGGCACTTGAGCAAGGTGCTCATTGTACCATCCCTATTGATTCTCTTATTTCCACTCGAGCAGCTTGATGTTCTCTATAAAGCCCAGTATCTTGCCCAGTGGAAACTTGAGGACCTTCGAGAGCTCCAATAGATCTCTCCCGAAATATTTCTGCCTGAGTACCTTCAGTTCCTCACATGTGCAGATTACATGTAAACTCTGTTCCTCCTGTAGTTCGCATCTTCTACACCACGGTTTCGCTTACCCGAGCCTGTGTTGTACAGATGTTTTTTGCAGGAGACAGTGTCCAGTTACCAACCCAGTAATGGTCTTATTCTTTCTTACTGCAGCCTGAGTAGGTTATCAGAGAAACTACCATCCCCATCCCCTATCAGCGTTTTGTATATAGTTGACCTCAAGTCGACCTCCATTTCTTTGTACTTTCCTTTAATCTAACCAGGTCCAGATCTCCCTTCTTGCGAATCCTTAGTAATCCCACATACGGGCTCTGGACCCATGAAGTGTCTCTTAGAGCCCTCCTTGGCTATTACGTTGCCCTTTAGATTCTCATGTCCCGGTACCCAAATCAGAGACACCGTGTTGTCTCGTGCCAGTGCAATGAGGGATTGTTTGCAGTCCCTAACTAGTTTTGACCTAGTTACAGGGTTTGAGACTGCTTTAATGACAGCCTGGCTGTCAGTCATTATATTAATTTTCCTCCTCATGCAGCCCCCTTTTGCAATCATTTCTGCACAGGCTGCAAGGGCGGATACCTCTGTCTGGAAGACCGTTGTATGTTTCCCCAGGCTTGTATCCTTTGATTGGGACTGGGCTCACAAATACCGGCTCCTGTGCCCTGGCTGGATTTGGATCCGTCCGTGAACCAGTTATCATTAGCAGCAATCTCACTGCGTGCCTGGTCTCTGTTCGGTATTGGCATGGTGATACCTGTAACTCTGGGTGGAGGCTCTTTTATTAGATTGTTCTTCATTCCGGCTGTTTGGTGGAGTTCCAACTCTGACACCTCAGGAACAGAACTCCATATTAACACATCGGATGATCTTTTTTTCCACCTTCATACATACTTAATCTTAATAACAATGTTTATACACTGCGAAGAATTAAATTATAACCCGCATATAACGCTAATTTATATCCGCATACGCCGTAAGATAAATTCCTAGGCGGAAAGAAGTCTTCATTTGCGCCAAGTTATTGCCGTTGTTTATAACCCCGGTGTCGAGACGGGCTAACACGGCGCGAAACGAGAAGGAAGAAAGAGACGGCACGACCCGAATAATAAAACTCGGTAATTTACGACCGAGCCTCCCCCACCTCCCAAAGAAAAAGTAAAATAGTATACTTGTAAAACTGCGCGCTAAAAAGATGGATGGTTGAACTTGCAACTTGAACCTCGGAGAGAATAAATTTTCCCCGGGCCGAGATGAATAGCCCGCAGCTGGGGTGCCGGGGCGGGGGCGCGCGGAGGGTTTGCGGAAGATTTCTCAATTTGCCACCGCGTATCCATCACGCACACCTCAGCCGGGCCGCTCTTATTCATCCGGGGGTAATATATGGCTCTCCTGAAGACAATTTCTTTATTTATTGTTATCCAGGAGAGCGTTTCTTCCGAGATATATATCGGTTGGAGTGCCGGTGGAGGGGGGTGAAGGACTGCAGTGAGAACTGGGGGCGCCTTCACGAGACAGAAATTTATTTGCGACCATATCTCACCGGCTGAGGTATTCGCAATTTCTTTGCGTGTTTATTTCTGGCGGCGAGATGCTTGAACCTTGTCATGGTGTTGGAGAAAAGACCTGGACATTGCATACCATGGGATGAGTTGCGGATCTATTGGCGGAAATTAAAAGAGCAATGACATCCCTAACAGCCAGAAATATTACATAGATATTTTTAAAAATATATTTTATAAATATTTTTCGTGAGAGGTTTTTGAATATTTTTGCATATTTTTTTCTAAATCTAGATAAAATATTCAATTAAAATATTTATTCCATATTTTAAATTAATGTAAGCGCTATATTTTTTCTAAATATTTATATGAAAATTGAGATTTTTTTATGCAATCTATTTAATTTGTGAAAATGAACTAAAATTGTTCTTGTTATTTTTAGAATGTATACGTCGATAACGAAAAGTTGAAACATACATAGAGTTGTCTAAAAGGCAGAACTTGTTTTTCACAGTCACCATACAGTTAATAATCAATAATTCTGGCATCTTTTAAGGCATACTGAGGTTTATCAAATTAATCACTATTTTTTAATTGAAGTGTTCTAATAAAAAAACAAACGTATTTATTATCATTTTATTTGAATAAGCCAATAAAATGAAAATACCATTTTTAAGTCTAGCCTTGGCTTGTGCAAGTACACCCTATGGCTTTTTTCATATCTTCGGTAGTGGCGCTCTCATGGCGTTTCCTTGTGGCCTCTAAAACACTGCCAATTGTATTAGATCATACCATGAATAAAACATCGTACACATTATCAACACTACTAATACATTTGGAGCATTTACAATAATTGGAGTGGTAGGTACATTCTAATACTTACGATACTTATTTTTACTTTATTTCATAATATTTGAAAATATTCTACGTACAGACAATAAAACAACACAACGTATTCTAACCTCTATTTGGGGTTATGACGCTTATCTACCGAGATGAATCTCTAAAGCAAATCAACTAGCAATTTATCTGGTAGATGCAGTACATATATGATGCATAAAATTCCTACAATTATATTATTAACGATTTCTGTACATAGCGATATTGAGCATTCCAATTATCTTGTAAATGCCATGACATGTTTCAAAAGTTTTGCTTACCCTCGTAGTCACCACAAAAAACTAAAACACACCCGCAACAATTAATTACACAGTTAACCCTAATCTGCCCTAATCGTTACTATTATAAACTATAACATGTAACGGACAAACGAATGAAAACGTTGATGATACGGACGTGCGCGTATGCATTCTATGTACCTAATCAATAGACGCATAAACAATACTAAATCATATAACGCCGGCACCGTAATGAATAGAGGTGTTGTGTTGGCTTTCGCAACTTACAATATTACAAATAATATAATATAAACGCAGATTATTAATAGAAAAGTTACAGTGCTCAACTTAGATACTAATTAAATCATATTAGATATATATTATCTAATTTAATCTTTAAACGATATTTAAATAGGTACTACCTACTTAATATGTATGCATATTTTTCCATTTTATATTAACGTCCTACGCACCAAATGTACAAAAGCAAAAATTCAATCTTTTTTTTTTATATGAAATAAATATTTACAGAAATACAAAGCAAAATATTCTTGCAGAGTTATGAAAATATATTGAGAAAACATTTGCAATAAAATAATATTAATGCTACATAACATATTATTTTTTAAATGTTTTCCTAATATATTCTATAATATATTTTTGCATATTATATTAATATAACTAATATTCAAGAAAGATTTAATATTTTTTTAAATATTTATAAAATATGAAATAAATATAGTTGGTCACTGGGGATACTACAATAATTTAGAAAAGAAAGAAAGAAAAGAAATGTTCTATAAGAGCAGTATGTACTATTCTGAAATCTGTAGATTATATCTTCTTATACTTTTAAATCTGGGAGTGAGGGAACAGACACCCTTGCGAGAAAAGAAGTGCTGCTGATTGATTTCAAGGACCTGAACTTATCATTGGCACCTACGATAGTGACAAATTCAATTGTGGGCAAATCAGATATTACTCCAATACTGGAACGATTATCCTGGCTTGGTATATGCAAAGGAAGGCACATATCTCACCTAATTATGCCAGAACCAAGGAATTGCTTAAACTTAGATCGAAAAATGTTAAGCTAATTACCTCTGTCTTTACAGGTCACTGTAAATTCAGAAAACATTTGCACAGATTGAAACCAAATGCTGACTATGTTTAGAGGACGAGAAGACAGTTGAGTAAATCAGGTGTGTAGACTGAAAGGACACCTGAGTAAGCTTGGGTTGGAAAAGGAATCTGAATGTAGATTTTGTGGGAACAGATGAAACATCCATCCACCTCCTCTCAAACTGCGTAGCACTGTGTAACTCGAGGGCATTGCACCTGGGAGCATGTGAAATCGAAGAGGGAGACTTCCCTAGACTGGGGCCCTCTGACATCCTACACTTTCAAAAAGGAATAGGATTGGAAGGCCAGCTGTGAAGCAGCAAGAATAGGGGACACAATAGATCTTTTAGGTCGCAGTGTAACACCACCCTTCTATTTACATACATACAAATCAGGTGTGTACCCTTTGGAAAGGTTGACCCTTCCCTAGAAGATCTGAAAACAATCTCATTCAGCGAGACCCTGAGCTACCCTAAAGGTGTGAACTTGTTTGGGATAAACTTTAAGATAACCGCTCTACAATAGGCTCTAGTGCTCGCAGCGAACCGCACGATTAATCGAAACATGTAGATGTTATCGCTTACTAATTTAACCTAATGTAGATTTTTTAATCATAAGAGCTAGAACTATCTCTAATACTCGGGTGTTATCTAATTACATGCGAAATCAGTCTATAATGGGTGTGGAGAACCACCACAGCTAGCAAGGATCATCAGAGGAAACCTCATTAAAATGGCAAAATTAAAGAACGTCTTCTAGGCAAAAGGGAATCACAATAGATCTGAAAACGTCGTGGCGAAACAGGTCCGCAGATCTGTTTTAATCTAATCTAATCTAGTCAAGCATGACGGCAGCCAATCAATACCATGATCACTGTCTCATGTTATTTTTAAATATAGAGAAAGATAGCTTTATTGTAATTATTTAGTTTAGGGTTGCTACTGATGATGATACCGGTGCTCTCAAACGTGCGTGCAGAGAAGTTAAAATGTTTAAGAATGTATTGTGTCATCAGTGGCATAATTGTGAGTGTTTTCGTTCATCATCGTGTTTGTTATAAATGATACTAATTACATTACAAAATATCCACATATTTCGTAAATAAATTTTTTTACCGTGCACAATCTACGAACGTGCACGGCTTTCGGCCCTTCGCAACCGATTAATTCGCCTACCATCGCACTAACCGCGCTCCCACATAATTAAAATACATTCACTACGCTATAATGTAAATGAATCAATACATTAGCGATGCTACGTCCGTTAAGAATGCATCTAATGTTGTTTATAGGCCCGTTGAAAGCCTATTCATCATCTAGCATACCGTTCTTCCAATAAATTCCACATAGCGTTAACGATCTCAAACCCGAAATTTACGATCCCCCGTCCACGGGGCCGGTGTATTTTGATAAAGTTTTAAGTATAAATAACGACGGCGCTGCATAAATACATACATATAGTATACACGCATCACTTACCGTGTATAGCAGCGTATATATGCTGGCGGTCGAAAGAAGCGCAGGGGTTCCAGTGTGTGTGTATAAACGTAATAAATAGCGGCCGGGCGTATAATTTATCTCGGCGTATTTTAATGGTGCCCCATCAGTCGCCAACCGGAACGGCTTCATTATTTATATTACCTCGTTATCCACGAATTTTAAATACTTAATCAATTCTGTTCGTTTGGGAAGAGAAAAAATTATATCCACACCTGCTGACAAAAGCTGGTAATGTTACCCGCGGAGATGGGTCATCCATCTTGGCTGAGAAGGACCACCCGACCGGCACAAACCGATATGGTAGCTCTCTCGTCCAGGGCTGCTAGTCTGTGGCTTTGTACTGTGGCGGGCACGAGTAATGAGTCCGTATTTGTTTCGCAATGATTCTTTGCTTTGCAGTAACACATGAATTTTAAATTTAACTAATGTAATTCATTTTATTATCATCCAGATATCCTAAATCAATTCTAGTTGTTTATAGATAACAAAATATATGTTTTATATAGTTTTTAATACAGGGTTATTATTGTATAGCACTTTTTAAAAAAAGGGGTAAAAGATATACATGAGCAATGCCTATATACAAAAAATTACGGTTCTATGTGCATATTGTAATTTTCCAAATTTTAGGGCCCAAAATGTAGTTAAAGACGGCCCACATCTGTGTTTACCGTTTGTATAGGCATAAATCTGATAGGAAATGAATTTCAACCATCTATAAGTAACATCGAAAAAATTAAATGCTAGGCATAGTGAATTCATTCAAAGCAGATGTTATTTACACAAGATTTAAGACGGAAGCACCAGAATGCAAACAAAGCAGTCAGGTGTTTTTTTTTTTATGATGTGCTTTTGCCATGAACTCGTGTATCACGTAAAATAGTAGTACATTTTAAAGGTTAAATTTGTTTAAAATAAACTTATTATGTTTGCAATAACTAATGTATGATGTTAACTTTGTGAGCGCGTTTCAAATCTATTACCGCTGCCATTGCAACGCATGCATCCACTGCGAATAGCAGGTACACACTAAATGTAATCCCAACGTCAAAGTGTAGCGGAACGACGATGGTTCACCGGTATGCTAAATGAGTCAGGCCGGACTCCAATAAAGAAACATCATTTTTCGTACTCGTGTGTACTTAGACCGTAATTTTCGTATATAGGCATTGCTCATGTATATCTTTTGCCCCTTTTTTTAAAAAGTGCTATACAATAATAACCCTGTATAAGTTTTGGTAATTAGATTACACACAAAGAAATCTAACTTTCTGATAAACAGATACACACGTGACGTTTGACATTACTTTATTTTCAATTGAGTGACAAGTTACTAAAATTATTGGGCATATAATATATATGAAAATATCTACCGTTACAATATCCCCCTTTGGAACACCGAAACGTTTTTGTTGGTGATCCAAGAGCCCGAAATTCTGCAACAGTACGATTTCTCAGTTCATAAGTATTTTTAATGAAAGTTGTATAAACCAGTGATTTAAAGTGATCTTAGAGAAAGCAATCTAGAAAATTTAAGTCTGAAGATCGAGCAGGCAACGATTTTATGATCCTTCTCGACCTATCTACCGATTTGGACAAGTATAGTCAAAAAACTCACGAGAAATTAAACTAAAATGTGCTGGAGCACCATAAAGTGCATAAAATATATTTGTGATCTTAATTGCAATGGGAGTTCTTCAATCTAGCGGTCTAATGATAGTTCCTCTTCAAGAAAATGGCGGTATAATTCTCTTAGATCTAACCTCAGCTGCAATAGTAATATTTCATTCAATTTCATTTAAAAAAATCATGTCCAGTAAACGTTTTTGTCCATATAAAATTGTATGAAATGGACTACATCATGAAATTCTTATTTCTTCAGCAGTCGAGGGGGTGCCACAAGGGGCCATTGCCGAGTGTTTACTCCAGATAAACTGAACAATAATTGAAGAACACATTAGAGTGACCTCAAAAGATTGCAAAATTATTTGTTAAATCATACCATAAACAAATACCAACTTATATTCTAATAACATTGACAAGCGTTGACTACATATTAGTAACCAAGAAAATGACAATTACAAACAATAACCTTGAAATACCATAATCTTTCTTTATGTGTTTTAATTTAACTAATAAATTGAAATATTATCCTCTTTCATGATAAAATATTTCGACAGGAAATGATCCAAACGGTAGTTGATCAGGTCACGGTCAAAAGATGAAGGGATCCCCAAATCTGATCTAGACCACCCCAGTGACCAACTATATTTGTTTCATATTTTATAAATATTTAAAAAATATTAAATCTTTGTTGAATATTAATTTAATATACATAAAATATATTATAGAAAATATATTAGGAAAACATTTTAAAATTATATGTTATGTAGCATTATAATATTTTATTGCAAATGTTTTCTCATATATATTTTTCATAACTCTGGCAAGAATATTTTGGCTTTGTATTTCTTAAATATTTATTTCATATGCAAAAAAAGATTGAATTTTTGTTTTGTACATTTGATGCGTAAGACGAATAATATAAAGTGTAAATATGCATACATATTAGTAGGTATGTACCTATTAAAATGTAGTTTAAAGATTAATTAGATAATATATATCTTAATATACTTAATTAGTATCTAAGTGAGCGCTGTTAACTTTTCTATAATATTATCTGCGTTCGTTATTATATTATTTGTAATATTGTAAGTTGCGACGTCAACACACACCTCTTTCATTACGGTGCCGGGTTATATGATTTGTATTGTTTATGGTCTATGGTTAGGTGTATAGAATGCATACGCGACGTGCGTATCTTCAACGTTTCATTCGTTTGTCCGTTACATGTTATAGTTTATAATAGTATACGATTAGGGCAGATTAGGGTTAACTGTGGTAATTAATTGTTTGCGGGGATGTGTTTTAGTTTTTGTGATGACTACGAGGTAGAGCAAAACTTTGAACATGTCATGGATTTATTAGATAATTGAATGCTCAATATCGCTATGTACAGAAATCGTTTAAATAATATAATTGTTGGGATTTTATGCATCTATATGTACTGCATCTACCAGATAAATTGCTAGTTGATTTGCTTAGAGTTCACCTCGGTAGATAAGCGTCATAACCTCACATAGAGGTTAGAATACGTTTGTTGTTGTTATTGTTTGTACGTAGAATGTTTTCAAATATTATGAAATAAGTAAAATATAGTATCGTAAGTATTAGATTATAGCTACCACTCACAATTATTGTAAATGCTCCAAATGTATTAGTAGGTGTTGTAATGTTGTACGATGTTTTATTCATGGTATTGATGTCTACAATTGCATTGTTTTAGAGCCACAAGGAAACGCCATGAGAGCGCCACTCCGAAGATATGAAAAAAGCCATAGGGTTGTACCGTGGCACCAGCCAAGGCTTAGACTTAAAAATGAGTATTTTTCATTTTTATTGGCTTATTTCAAATAAAATGATAATAAATACGTTTTTTTTTATTTAGAACACTTCAATTAAAAATAGTGATTAATTTGATAACCTTCAGTATGCCTTAAAAGATGCCAGAATTATTGATTATTAACTTGTATGGGATGAGTGTGAAAAAACAAGTTTTGCCTTTTAGACAACTCTATGTATGTTTCACTTTTCGTTATCGACGTTATTACATTCTAAATAACCAAGAACAATTTTAGTTTATTTTGATAAAATTAAATAGAATTGCATATAAAAATCTCAATTTCATATAAATATTTTACAAATATTTTAGAAAAATATAGCGCTTACATTGATTTTAAATATGGAATAAATTTTTAATTGAATATTTTATCTATATTTAGAAAAAAATATGAAAAATATATTCAAAAACCTCTCACGAAAAATATTTATAAAATATATTTTTAAAAATATCTATGGGATATTTCTGGCTGTTAGGGTTACATCAAATTGACGTCATAGAGTAAGTGGGAGTAGATATCTGAACGCGCCTCTGGAAAAATATAAATGCCATCTTCAAAAGTTTCATCGAATCACCACTTTTGCCCGCTTTAGTACAAGCACCTATCCGTGCCCTCGCGTTAGTATATGTATCTACTCGTACAGCTCCGACATATACAACTCTGGTAAGGCCCCCGACGGCGTTCTTCTTGACAGGCGAGATAAACTGGCGACCGTGGGTGGTGGACTTGTTGTCGCGGACTTAATGTCCGTGTATCCATTTATTTATTCTCGGAATCCCGAAAAACGTCCACTACGACATTTATGACACACTTTAATAACTTGTTACGCGCGCGCCCGCCGTCCTAGCCGGTGACAGCGCCGGTGACGCGCCCCGCTAGCTCGAGATACCGAGAAATCGAGGGGGTCTCTTGCACCGATAAATTTATCACTCTCCTCTAAGAGATTTCTTTATTTATGGGCCGAGGAGAGATCGGGTTCTGGAAGACAACTTAATTCCACCAGCGAGTTGGTCCTTTCGGGCGATAGCGTGCTTTCATAGAAATGGATCTTTAAAGTTGGTTTATCATTATCAGGACGTATCGAGCGCATTTCATTGAACCTTAATGCCTGATTGACAGTAAAAGTCGTAATTGGGATAACATCCTATACCAATCAATCTTTCTGGAATCTATTATGTAATTGCCACAATAAATCAAGAAAAATTATTAAATATTAGTCATTTAATCGAGGTAAATTTGCTGAAGATCACTTCATTAGGAAAAACCAAGCATTTTGTAGTTGAGGCATACAGTGATTCAGACAAGATCCAAAAGTTTCTAGAAGTGTTTTATTGGCATAAGGAGTTTTTAGAATAGCAAATGCATTTTCAATATTTTTACTGATACGTTTTTCGAATCTGAGACCAATATCAAGTTTAAAGCCAAGATTTTCTTGCTGACTAATGTCAATTTTGATACTAGAACTATCAATATTAATAGACTCTTTCAAGAAAGTTCAAGCACCAGTTTCCTTTTACCGGAGAATAAACTTGTTGTCTTGGCTGGGTTTACTTTTAAGCAATGCTTTTTAAGTATGAATGCAAATGAATAAAGATCAGAATTTAGCAAAGACATGCATCTTCCGAAGCAGCACATTCAGTTCTGATCACCACTGCTATAGACACAACTACATACTTCATTATAGTCATGTTACGTAATTTTTACTACAATTACCAACTTTGAAGAGATATCTACTTAGACGACATATCTGTAGTTGTAATAAATATATTTGCGTGTCATCGGCGATAGAAATGATAGATAAACTCGAAGGCTGCAGTTTACATACACTTCTGGGCGAAATTAAGAGACCACTAGTAAAATTCAAAATAAAAATAATTCAAGATAACGAAATTTATTTGAAAAACATAACTTTATAAATCGACATTTCCTTTAGAGTTTAGTTGATCTATGGAGAACTAAAAGTAATAAACTAAAATACCAATGATGTTCTCATGAACTTAAATTCTAATTTGCAAAAAGTGAACAAAAAAAAATAACATGCATGTCCTCCTCTTATAGCAACACATGTTGCTAATCTTCTTGGCGTGCTTGAGATTAAGTATCGGATCATCTCTTGAGGAATCTGTTCCCATTCTTGAATAGGCATATTAGAAAGTTCATCAAGTGTCACTGACGGCCTAAGTGGTTTTTAATTTTGTTGCCTAATTGATCTCAGAGATTCCCAATAAGACTAGGCCACTTCAAACATTGGATATTTACGATCTCTCGATAGAACTGTGACAATTTTGTATGAGGTTTGGCATTGTTGTGCATAAAAATTTTCGGCAAATGGTTGTACATGGGGTAGAATATTTCGTCTTTAGAGCTCCTTACTGCTAGGGACCCATTTCGTGTCAAAACCAATCTGTGCGACCATTAAATTGCTTGCCACTCCAAACCATTACAAGCCCCCACATCATATTTGTCGAATTCTTGAATGTTACATGATGCATGAGCCTTCTACTTGTTTTGGTAGAAATTTCTTTTCCAGTAGCTAATCGAAGATCATCAGGAAATACTATGAACCGTTTTCTTAAACTCTGAGCTTCCACGTAGCGACCTTTTCTGCGTGTTGTTTTTTTCGTCTCCTGGAACTTCTCCTTGTGAATATCCTTCACGGAGAAGAATAATCATTTGGGATACTTCTTCTAGTCTCTGTAATACCTTGCATATTTAATTAACTTGATGCAAACGATTTCACTAAATATCGAAATAAAAAGCACGCTTTCTAAATTAAAAACCTGTCAATAATTAGACTTTTTTGTTGACATTTTGTTTCTTTGCAAAGAATGTATTTCTATTCTGAATTGTTTCATTGCACACTATTTGAATTGTGTTTAATAAATTTCAATTTATGACATGTGAAAGGTATCTTAGAAATAACTTGTAAATTGACAAGTTTATTTGGGGATCTCTTAACTCTGTCCAGCAGTGTAGTAAAAAGGAGCGGACTACATATGTTACCCTATAGTACACCACCCCATAAGTATATATTTATTCTGATAAATTATCATTAATTTTAACTCTCTGAGAGCGATATTGAATAATTCAATAAAACCGATAAAGTTCAATTAATCTGGGCAAAATGTGTGTTTATTGTAGGAGTATCCTGGGGAAGAGATCTTGGCATATCTTTTTAATTATGGTGGTTTGAAAAATTTAAGAAACACATTTTCTCCAAATTAATTTAATTTTTGTTTGTTTGACGTAGCTCTTGCTTGTCGATATACCCATCGATAGTTTGACCACGTGCACACTGTATCTAAGTATTAAGTCTTAAGATAGCCTAGCAGCGGTGCATTATCAATAACTAGTTACTGCGAACGGCTGCACCGTGGCCTTTACCATATACAAAAGCGATACGTATGTACAATAAATACGCTAGAGGGAGCGGTGGGTTCTTTTATCTGATGCGTTTTAATAGCTGTAGATGGCGTTTCGTTAGCAATAAATAAAGAGCGATTATGTCAGACCATACGGGCATAAATTATAATAAGGGGAACCCGGCGTGCACGAGTACATGAGAAGACACTAAAAACATATTATTATATGCCGAGTAATAAAACGTTGAAAAGGCATATAAAATATTAACGGGCTTTTCTAACGAAAACCGCTTTATCAAAAATAAACAAGAGACATAAATAAATGCGACATTATTACACATGACACGTTTGTATTTTGTATGTACGTATATTGCAAGATAATAAATGAAACCAATTTCGTTACGTGTGATCCCAGTTACCGCTGTATTAACAACGCGTTGGAAATAATAATGCGAAATATGTATGTAATAGTTTATTATATATCTGCACGAATACATAAAATTTTAAACGACCAGAAACTGTTACGCAGCTTTATATCTGCGTATATATGTTAGGTATAATATAATTATATATGATTTACGGCTTATTAAATCCGCTACTAATAAATACAAACATTAATTATTGTAAAATACGGCCGATTATTATTTTATGACTGTATTTTAGGACATTGTGATAATAAACTTTATTTTATTAGCGCCTGAATTATTCATGCTTTGTTGCCGGGGATATTTTATAATATATACACTTGGAGCATTATAAACACGTAAATGTATTTGTGCGTGTATCTGGCTTTTATTTAGCGTGGATGTTTCTAGAATGTCGAGAGATAGGCTAGCCATATATTTATGTACACTGTCCGACAGATGTTATGTCATCACCGTCACACACAGTGATTATCAAAACTATTCGCGATTTCTATACGTGGAGATTGATGTTCATACGGGACGGGGAAGTCTGTTTCAACATTGACACCCGGAGAGTACCTCAGGGTTACCATTGGGTCCGCTGTTGTTAGTTATTTCTGTCGATAGTTTGATTTTTGATAGGTGTTATAGTATGAGTAGGTTGACGATATTACTTTTGTATTCATTCAACTTTAGCTTTAATTGAATACATCTGTTTTTCTCTGTGTTGAAGCAGGTTAATTCTATAAGACTTATTAATGCAACTTCATTTCTTTTCGATCACTTTAGTATGTAAGATAATGATCACTGCATTATAGTTGGTATATGCATATAGCTTTGATGTCAGTCATGAGTGATGGCATTTACATAATATAATGTGCAAACATATTTCTATATGTTAATTAAATAAAAGAGTCATTTAGTTAAACATCTGACATTAGTTGTTTGGAAGAAAAAATCCGGTTCAATATATATTAAATTTTGTCCAAAATTCCCTAAGTTAGGTCCATTTCCTCAAAAATTATCCAACTTATGTAAATTTTAACTAAAATCCTATCAATTAAGGTTAGTTAATTCTCGTTGAAAGTCTGCAAACTTGGATTTTCCTCCAAAATCCTCCAACCCTAGTTATTGTGGAAAATTCATCAATCTAGATTATCTTCGCCAAAGATACGTCAACTTAGGTTAGGTGTTGTTGAAGATATGCCAATATAGATTAGTTTCCATCAATATTTTTACCAGTTTGCTCCGAAAATCCTTTAAACCAAAGTTAGCTTACGTATGAATTCGAGATTCAATTGCGTCGAAGATTCTAGCTTATTTATGTTAGTTTTAAGTGAAAATCCGCCAATGTAAATTAAGTTTCGTGGAAAATCTACCAACCTAGGTTAGTTTTCATAGAAAATCCGCCACCAGGTTGTTTTTTGTTGAAGATTCATCGACCCTAAGTTAGTTTTGAAATAAATCTATCAACCTAGATTAACTTTCCTTAAAATTTTACCAACCCAAGCTAGCTTTTTTTTTTCTTCTGAAACTCACTAGACCGATAAAAATTATACCATTCCATTTAAAATAAAGAAGTTGATATCAACACCCTGTATACCAAAAGTGCTATAAAGTTGAAAATATTTTTCTTAAATAGATCACAGTGGGTCATGATTACACTGCAAGTTTAAAAGTCAAATTTTGACTAGAATTTCAAAAAAATCTAATATCCCAGTTTGGTGGGACACCCTATATAAATAAGAAACAAAAACACTATTCCGTTGTTATACGCAAAGAACGCCGTACAAGGTTGCCAAATTCTTATTAATGAGATGCACTATCAAAATTTGCTGTGTAAAGTGAATGGATGTAAGCTAAATAAAATGCCATTAAGATATTCCATTGTGGCTTATTAGAAAGTTAAGTAATCTCTCTGATCAACCTTTTATATACATATATTTAATATCTTTACAAGCGACAACCTTTCCAGCACACTGCATTTACGCAAATCAACCTTCCTGCCGATTGAACTTTCATAAAAATGAATTTAAATCAAATTAAAAATCACGTCACGGTACATTCAACCGCAGTCACCACATATTAATATTAATACCACGGTGGTCGTTTCGAGTTTATAAGCAGCACCCAGACTTATAAGCACGTAATCAAATTTACATATTCGAAACGTTATTGTAGACAATTTTAAGCGGTAATTTATACTATATAATCAGCTATCAACGTTTCTCTTTACGTTTTATTTCATTTTAATATACGAAACGATCCGGGTGCGTTTAAATATACATATATACGCTATCTAAGTATATACAGGAGGAGGTATGAGTGGATTGAGGAAAGGGGCAATAAAAAAATATTGATGGAACACACGTGTGGACGCTCTTAATAGAAATTAATTGTCCGCGGTAGATTGGTTCGTTATTTATGCTAATGATAAGTTATGGGTCTATTAAGAAATTTCTCCGAATGGGTTTTATCATGCGTATATGGTCGTATTTTATATGTACAGGCTGTTGAGATTATTATGTGTGTGCGGTGATTGAGGATGCGCATATGCGAGGTGTTTTAGAAAGCTCCGAATGAATTTTTAAGCACGAAACGTATAAGGAGTAACTGCACTTGGTTTCCGCACCTTTGATCTTTACCTATAAAGATGAAAATCACTCATCGGACAGCGTAAGTGGGATTCAGGGTATTTCTTACAGAGCCGGATTGACACAGTATTGCAACGCAAATTGAGAATATTAAATAAAAATCACAAATAAATTAGATGATTCAGTCTGTAGAAGCAAGATTTGAAAAATTTCAACATTTACTTCTAAGGAATGGAAACACCATAGAATAACTCTCATGCTCATCAGTTTCCACATATTACATACAGGGTGATTGGTACTTAAACCTCCACATATTGGAGGAGTTGGAATAGTGGTAGTACAGTTCATTAAAAAAAAAAAGATTTAGCCAAATTTGCCTTATACAAAAGTCAATACCCTAACAACCAGAAATATTACATAGATATTTTTAAAAATATATTTTATAAATATTTTTCGTGAGAGGTTTTGAAATAATTTTTCATATTTTTTCTAAATATAGATAAAATATTCAATTAAAATATTTATTCCATATTTTAAATTAATGTAAGCGCTACATTTTTTCTAAAATATTTATATGAAAATTGAGATTTTTTATGCAATCTATTTAATTTGTCAAAATGAACTAAAATTGTTCTTGGTTATTTAGAATGTATAACGTCGATAACGAAAAGTTGAAACATACATAGAGTTGTCTAAAAGGCAAGAACATGTTTTTTCACACTCACCATACAAGTTAATAATCAATAATTCTGGCATCTTTTAGGCATACTGAAGTTTATCAAATTAATCACTATTTTTTATTGAAGTGTTCTAAATAAAAAACAAACGTATTTATTATCATTTTATTTGAATAAGCCAATAAAAATGAAAAATACTCATTTTTACGTCTAGCCTTGGCTGGTGCCAGGTACAACCCTATGGCTTTTTTCATATCTTCGGTAGTGGCGTTCTCATGGCGTTTCCTTGTGGCCTCTAAAACAATGCCAATTGTATTAGATCATACCATGAATAAAACATCGTACAACATTATCAACACTTACTAATACATTTGGAGCATTTACAATAATTGGCGTGGTAGCTACATTCTAATACTTACGATACTTATTTTTACTTTATTTCATAATATTTGAAAACATTCTACGTACAAACAATAAAACAACACAACGTATTCTAACCTCTATTTGAGGTTATGACGCTTATCTACCAAGATGAATCTCTTAAGCAAATCAACTAGCAATTTATCTGGTAGGCGCAGTACATATATGATGCACAAAATTTCTACAATTATATTATTAAACGATTTCTGTACATAGCGATATTGAGCATTCCAATTATCTTATAAATGCCATGACATGTTCAAAGTTTTGCTTATCTCGTAGTCACCACAAAAACTAAAACACACCTCGCAACAATTAATTACACAGTTAACCCTAATCTGCCCTAATCGTATACTATTATAAACTATATATAACATGTAACGGACAAACGAATGAAAACGTTGATGATACGCACGTGCGTATGCATTCTATGTACCTAATCCATAGACGCAATAAACAATACTAATTATATAACACCGGCACCGTAATGAATAGAGGTTTGTATTGACGTTCGCAACTTACAAATATTACAAATAATATAATACAAAACGCAGATATATTAATAGAAAGTTTAAGCGCTCAACTCAGATACTAATTAAATCATATTAGATATATATTATCGAATTTAATCTTTAAACTATCATTTTAAATAGGTACATACCTACTTAATATGTATGCATATTTTACCCATTTTATATTATTCGTCCTACGCACCAAATGTACAAAAGCAAAAATTCAATCTTTTTTTTTGGTATGAAATAAATATTTACAGAAATACAAAGCATAAATTCTTGCAGAGTTATGAAAAATATATTGAGAAAACATTTGCAATAAAATATTATTAATGCTACATAACATATATATTTTTTAAATGTTTTCCTAATACATTTTCTATAATATATTTTATGCATATTATATTAATATAACTAATATTCAAGAAAGATTTAATATTTTTTAAATATTTATAAAATATGAAATAAATATAGTTGGTCACTGGGGTTACATAGCTTAATTACTGTATGTAAATTAATCCTGTTCGCTATTGTAATACATACGTATTTAATAATCCCATTACCATATGTCAGGAATTTAAAGTTTTTATAAGCATAATAAATTTTCGATAATTCTGTTCTTTTGTTTCCGAAATGTTACTATTGTTAGAAACATATTTATGCTCGAATTATATTAACAATTATAATAATTTATTATTTGTCACTGTAATAGAATAAAAAGATACTTTGCTATTAAAAAAATACTTATTATATAACAATATTCAAATTAAATATACCAAATACAGGCATATATAGCGATACAAACCTTTCCTTATAATATACAATTTCTGGAAGCTACCACTCAAAACGGAATACCAGCTACCACCTCATTAAGATAATGTATTCGTTTTGTCAAACCCGCTGCTGTACATTATCTACACTTCAGAAAATTTACATTTGAATCTCTTTAAAATGAACGAAGAAAATGTTTCCAGGTACTCACTAAAGCCATTCTAAGGTTATTTTTATGTTAACGATTAACAGTTTATTTAGATAATGTCCGTATATGCGGTAGCCACTTGAATTTATGCATGAGTATAATAGATTCCCTTTATTTTAATCTTGGAGGCAAGATTTTCGAAGTTGTTCGTAAAGGTTTATGTGGATTTTATACGGGAATTAGGAAAAAAAATATATACGTATATATACGGGATAAAATGTGTAAAGACTCTAACAGAAAATACATAACATGGGTTTCCACTAATTATCATGAGAGATTCGAAGCCGCAGTCAGGATATTGTCTACAATCTTCCAACGAATAGCGTTTTGTCTATCGCGTGATTTAGTGCATATGCTGACTGCGCTATTGAATTATGGGTTCGTGCTAAGTTAGATCTGATTTTGGAATTTTAAAAACCGCAACATTTCTTGAGATATACGAATGTACCTAAGAGGGTGTACAATTGTGAATATCATATCGTATTCCAGGTAAAGCGGTTATATTGTGGGTGGTTCATGCATGTAAATGTAGATAGCAACCACTTTTCTTTTGTTATGTGGATACGCTTGGATGGGAGAAATTTAAATACAAAAGCTTAACGTTATATATAGAGTGATAAAAATAAACTGGTTAATATCATTTATTTATACAAAAAAGTAAAATATGCTACAGTAATTTTCTTTGTTTAAAGTAGACATGAAGCATTTATAATTAAATGCATACAAGATATATATAAAATACAAATTATAATAATTTATTTACACGGTTATGCATCATATTCAGGGCTGTAATTGCTAAAGGATTATCAAGTATATCTGATCAACAGTTTTTTCAATTTTGTCGACTACCCTAACAGCCAGAAATATTACATAGATATTTTTAAAAATATATTTTATAAATATTTTTCGTGAGAGGTTTTTGAATATATTTTTTATATTTTTTTCTAAATATAGATAATATGTTCAATTAAAATATTTATTCCATATTTTAAAATTAATGTAAGCGCTATATTTTTTCTAAAATATTTGTAAAATATTTATATAAAAATTGAGATTTTTTATGCAATCTATTTAATTTGTCAAAATGAACTAAAATTGTTCTTGGTTATTTAGAATGTATAACGTATAAGAGTTGTCTAAAAAGACAAGAACTTGTTTTTTCACACTTACCATACAAGTTAATAACCAATCATTCTGGCATCTTTTAAGGCATACTGAAGGTTTATCAAATTAATCACTATTTTTTAATTGAAGTGTTCTAAATAAAAAACAAACGTATTTATTATCATTTTATTTGAATAAGCCAATAAAAATGAAAAATACTCATTTTTAAGTCTAGCCTTGGCTGGTGCCAGGTACAACCCTATGGCTTTTTTCATATCTTCGGTAGTGGCGAAGAATTATTGATTATTAATTTGTATGGTGAGTGTGAAAAAACAAGTTCTTGCCTTTTAGACAACTATGTGTATGTTTCAACTTTTCGTTATCGCCGTTATACATTCTAAATAACCAAGAACAATTTTAGTTCATTTTGACAAATTAAATAGATTGCATAAAAAATCTCAATTTTCATATAAATAATATTTTAGAAAAAATATTGCGCTTACATTAATTTTAAAATATGAAATAAATATTTTAATTGAATATTTTATCTATATTTAGAAAAAAAATATGAAAAATATATTCAAAAACCTCTCACGAAAAATATTTATAAAATATATTTTTAAAAATATCTATGTAATATTTCTGGCTGTTAGGGAATTATTATAATAGTGGAAATCTGTGTAAAAATGCTCAAAACACAGATTTTGCTTACACCACGAATAGGGCACAATAGCAGGTTGTTACAAATACTAATACACAAGGTTGTAGACTCTACAGGATTTTTATTACAAATATAAATCTTTTAATATTTGTTATAATTTCGGAGATATTAATAAAAATTGAAAAATTGCTCAAAGGTTTGGGAGGGGTGGGGCCCAAAATCGGGCTTCTAAATATAGTCACTCTGATTCCAAGAATGAAGTTGAACAAATTATTCCTGCTGAGTGTAAAACTTCTAATCCCACTGAGCATATTTCTAGCAATCATGTGCTTACATCAGCTTCTTAGCGGCCTTTAGATAACAAAGTTATATTTATTTCTTCAGTAGCTAAAAGGATGCTATGGGGGCTGTTGTCCAATGCTCACTCCAACAAAAATGTAGATACAGCGTTTGAATTCGATTATATATTTATATATTTTTTATATCTATTGCTGTAACTAATTAATGTACCTAATCTAACCTTCAACACAAATAAAAATAGTGTTTTCAACTATATTATAGAGTCTACAAGCTGACAGAAATTATTTGCCCTTTCATATATTAACTACAGATTTTTTACGTAATAAAAGGTGAGTTTTTGCAGCATATCCGTAGCGCCTGTAAGGTTATTTGTAAGCCTTTAAACATCGATAATATATGCTTAGATACATATAATTCAGAAATACAGAAATTCACCATAAATAAGATATCTCTACACAAATGTATGGGAAAAGTGTCTGTATTATAAAAGATACCTTCCTTTTTATATTCCAGCGATAACAAAACTAACTACTCCATTAACATAATCTTACATTTTACACATTTAATTCCTTCCATATCGAAACGACCTCGTTCAAACAGCGCACTCAACCATTAACAATAACAGTAAATTACTTAATCGCTCGCAATGACGATAACATTTACAGTATTTTCTTGTGCCACACTGACGCACAATAATTTAGAGCTACATTGGTTGCACATGTATAACGATACGAGAGATGGAAACATCATCCCACGGTAGATACATATTATTAAGTCATTAATCAGTGCTTATTGGAGGTCGCTCTGTGACTCATAAATAAGTCACGGGCCAATTAGTGTTGATTCCAAAAGGGTACAGAGTTTTCGATAGGCGGTATGTTCGTTTAAAATGTGCTTTATAGTTTTTTAATTCAGGGCTATTGCCTATACATGATCGGACTAGGTCGAACTATTCATAAGCTTAGCTGCCAATGCATGCTTCTTGTATAATATGTGTTATGCTACAGCGCTTCTGCGATGTAAAGATCTGGCAACATTTTACGGGTAAAGCAGGATTGGCAGTATGTAAGATCGTTTATGGAATTGGCATTGTTTGCCTAATAGAATCAATGAAAATAGAAGAGTGTTCAAAGGAACATGATTTCATGTTTCCAAAGATTGGGTCATAGATTTTGTTTGTTAAAATCATCTTTTGACGGTCTTCCAGGCTGAGGTATTCATCCTTACAGCCTGTGCAGAAATGATTGCAAAAGAGGGCTACATGTGGAGGAAAATAAGTATAATGACTGACAGCTAGGCTGCCATCAAGGCAATCTCGACTCCTGTAACCAGCTCAAAACTAATTAGAGATTGTAAACAATCCCTCAATACACTGGCACGAGACTACACTGTGTCTCTGATTTGGATGCTGGGGCGTGAGGATATAATAGGCAATATAATAGCTGAAGAACTAGTCAAGGAGGGCTCTAAAAGACACTTCATAGGTCTAGAGACCGTATATGGGATTACCAAGGATTCTGCTAAAAGGAATATAAAGAAAGTACAAAGAAATGGAGGTCGATTGAAGGTCAACTCCGTATTAAAGTGCTAATAGCAGATAACCTATTCAGACGCAGCAAGAAAGAATATAAAACCATTACTGGGCTGGTTACTGGACACTGTCCCCTGAATACAGGATAGTGGGTAGTATCAACTAATCCACTCTCGTCTTCTTGATGAAGGGTGCCATCGTGGTTTTTATGCGGGTTAAAGCCAAAGCTCTTCCTGCTGCGTTAGCTATAAATGACGTTACCTGATTCCCTTGAAGCTACTAAAATATCATCCACATATATACAGTGTGTTAAAAAAAGATTGTCGGATATTTTACCCAATTGTAGTACTGGTGGAAATAAACAAAAAAGTCTTAGTCAACATGGGTCCGCAATTCAACTGTTTTTGACATATAGTCGATTGCATATTGTTTTTAGAAGGATAAAAAATTTTCAAAGAAATTCTGATCGCAATGTAAATTAAACAATGTTTATTTAAAGTAAAACTAAAGAAATTTTTCTACATGTCCACCGTTCATTTCTAAGCACGCTTTACACCTTCCTATGAAAGATCGACGCAATCTTTCGAAAATTCCTGGAGTCCTCCGAATTTCCTCGCAACAATTTACGATTCGTTGCCTGAGTTCTTCCAAATTGTTTACAGATCGTGCGTACGCTAATTGTTTTAGATGCCACCAAACATAGAAATCTAGAAGTGTCAGGTCAGGGGATCTAGGAGGCCATGCAGTTGGTCCACCCCGTCCTATCCATCTCTCGTTGTAATCTTAAATCTAATTTAAGAAATTTCTAACTACGATGGAAAAATGCGCAGGAGCTCCATCGTGCATAAACCACATATTTAATCTGTTAAAAAGTGGCCGTCTTCCAACAAAACGGGTAATTCATTTCTTAAAAAATCCAAGTATACTTGTCCCGTTAAACGATTAGGGAGAAATACTGGACCAATTAAACAGTCTCCAAAAATAGCAAGCCAAACATTTAGCGAAAAACGGTTTTGATGATGCAGTTCAACAACAGCATGGGGATTTTCATCTGCCCAAACGTGATTGTTATGAAAATTGAATATTCCGTCTCTTGTAAACCCAGCCTCGTCACTAAATAAAATCTGAGTCGCAAAATTAGGAGTTTCTGCCAGCTTTCGTAAAACCCAATGACAGAAAACCCTACGTGCATCATAATCGAGAGGAGCAAGGACTTGCACGCGTTGAATGTGATAGGGATAGAGCTGCTGTTCCCGCAGAATTCTCCAAATGAGAGGATGACTGACGTTCAGTTCTGCAGCAAGTCTTCGGGTGCTAATATTTGGATTGTCTTCTACCCGTCTCAAAATATCTAATTCTACTGCGGGAGAAGAAACTGATCTAGGTCTACCAGAACCACCATTAATTTTAAATGAACCAGTTTCGGACAGCCGGATATGAAGTCTTGAGAAAATCTTATCACTCGGTAACAACCGATTTGGAAATTCTCGGCATACATACGCCGTGCTTCAGTGGCATTACCGTTCGCACGACCGTACATAAAATGCATATCGGCCATTTCTGCATTTGTGTACTTATGCATAATTTGAGAACAAAAAAAAATTGACGCAAATGATAAATAATCTGATGACAGATGTCTGACAGAACTAATTTTAAGTCACAATCAGTTGTTTGACAAAGGGAACTATTCTCAAAACCGAAAAATGTTTTTATTTATTTTAAAATATGCAATCGACTATATGTCAAAAACAGTTGAATTGCGGACCCCATGTTGACTAAGACTTTTTGTTTATTTCCACCAGTACTACAATTGGGTAAAATATCCGACAACCTTTTTTTAACACACTGTATACTTCACTTTAGCTCTAAAGCGCTTTGGTGATAGTCTTGCAGCAGGTTGTGTATTACAAGTAGTCACTGTAGCAGTAGAGTCTTGTGTCCCAACTTTATTGAAAGATTTTACTATTTCTTCAATAAAAAATTCCTTAATCCAGAGTGTCTTAAGCTGACTTCAACATTAAATCAAAAATATGATTTAAACCAGCAAAATTTGATGTGAATTTGAAGCGTTTCCCTTAATAGTGGACTTAAAGAACGTGTGTATATAGCTTCATTCATAATCCTTCTTCAACGGTAGTGCATTTTCTTCGCAGGAAACTTAAACCAGACGTCCGCTAAACGGAATTCGCTTCTTCGCTCAGTTTGCACGTCACGTCTGCATTCCACTAGGCCGGCACATTTCTGCGCCGAGACTGCATTGTTTCCCTGTCGGTCGTTACTCAATCAAAAGTCTTCTTCTTCGATGCCAGACCAAGACGGCGGTAATTCTTCAACATCAAACGTCAGACGACCTGCTCTCATCTCAGCCCGTCTTCCGACGTCTCTTCTCCAAGGAGGCGGATGGGGAGGTAGAGGGGGAAAAGGTTGACTTTCGAAGTAATTTTGCCGGTAGGCATTCGAGACGCGAACGAATCTCGAATCCGGTCATATTTCCCATTCATCAGTCGATGTGGCGCGCTGTGTGCCGCCTCAGAGCGTGCGGTCTCCTGTCTGTGATTGTGTGAGAGCGCGCCCGGTGGACAGATAAAAACACACGACCCGGCTTCGGAACCGTGGTCACGTAACGACACGATTCCATTGTATGTAAAGTATTTATGCGCGGACACACGGAGGCCTGACGGTCCGCTTGGGTTGGTAACAGTGGCGGTTCGTCCGTTACAAGAGAAGGGAAGATTATGAGATTGTAAGGAGATGTTGGGGATTACGTGTTGGGGAAAAAAAGCTTGCTATCAATACAAAAGATTGACCAAATTGATTTGGAAGTCTTGCGGTAGATTTATTTCTATGGGGGTGTAAAACTCTAAGCAGCTAATGAATACAGTTTGAGTCTAAAGGGTGTAAATACCACTCGTGTTGAAATTTAATGAAACAAAACAATAGTATTTATCATTGATCTCCTAAAAAAATACACTTCTCCAAAATAAGCAGTTCTGTGCCAGGGAAGTAGAAAGATGGACCGAGCTTTTACCTAAATGCGTTGCTATCTTCTCTGACAGTCAGTCCACAATTGAGCTATTACTTCCGTAATTTCAATTTCAAACATATTTAACATATTTCAATTTCAAACATATTTAACATGTTTCAATTTCAAACATATTTAACATATTTCAATTTCAAACATATCCCTAACAGCCAGAAATATTACATAGATATTTTTAAAAATATATTTTATAAATATTTTTCGTGAGAGGTTTTTGAATATTTTTTCATGTTTTTTTCTAAATATAGATAAAATATTCGATTAAAATATTTATTCCATATTTTAAAATTAATGTAAGCGCTATATTTTTTCTAAAATATTTATATGAAAATTGAGATTTTTTATGCAATCTATTTAATTTGTCAAAATGAACTAAAATTATTCTTGGTTATTTAGAATGTATAACGTCGATAACGAAAAGTTGAAACATACATAGAGTTGTCTAAAAGGCAAGAACTTGTTTTTTCACATTCACCATACAAGTTAATAATCAATAATTCTGGCATCTTTTAAGGCATACTGAAAGTTTATCAAATTAAGCACTATTTTTTAATTGAAGTGTTCTAAATAAAAAAACAAACGTATTTATTATCATTTTATTTGAATACGCCAATAAAAATGAAAAATACTCAATTTTAAGTCTAGCCTTGGCTGGTGCCCGATACAACCCTATGGCTTTTTTCGTATCTTCGGTAGTGGCGCTCTCATGGCGTTT
Organism: Protaetia brevitarsis; assembly: GCA_004143645.1. Taxonomy (NCBI): domain Eukaryota; kingdom Metazoa; phylum Arthropoda; class Insecta; order Coleoptera; family Scarabaeidae; genus Protaetia; species Protaetia brevitarsis. Next base: position 34,771 of record RXPK01000948.1, on the reverse strand, counting down.
CCTTGTGGCCTCTAAAACAATGCCAATTGTATTAGATCATACCATGAATAAAACATCGTACAACATTATCAACACCTACTAATACATTTGGAGCATTTACAATAATTAGAGCGGTAGCTACATTCTAATATTTACGATACTTATTTTTACTTTATTTCATAATATTTTGAAAACATTCTACGTACAAACAATAAAACAACACAACGTATTCTAATCTCTATTTGAGGTTATGACGCTTATCTACCGAGATGAATCTCTTAAGCAAATCAACTAGCAATTTATCTGGTAGGTGCAGTACATATATGATGCATAAAATTCCTACAATTATATTATTAAACGATTTCTGTTCATACAGCGATATTGAGCATTCCAATTATCTTATAAATGCCATGACATGTTCAAAGTTTTTCTTACCTCGTAGTCACCACAAAAACTAAAACACACCCCGCAACAATTAATTACACAGTTACCCTAATCTGCCCTAATCGTATACTATTATAAACTATAACATATAACGGACAAACGAATGAAAACGTTGATGATACGCACGTGCGCGTATGCATTCTATTACCATAATCCATAGACGCATAAACAATACTAAATCATATACACGGCCGCACCGTAATGAATAGAGGTGTTGTGTTGACGTTCGCAACTTACAAATATTACAAATAATATAATACAAAACGCAGATATATTAATAGAAAAGTTACAATGCTCAACTTAGATACTAATTAAATCATATTAGATATATATTATCTAATTTAATCTTTAAACTATCATTTTAAATAGGTACATACCTACTTAATATGTATGCATATTTTACCCATTTTATATTATTCGTCCTACGCACCAAATGTACAAAAGCAACAATTCAATCTTTTTTTTATATGAAATAAATATTTACAGAAATACAAAGCAAAATATTCTTGCAGAGTTATGAAAAATATATTGAAAAAACATTTGCAATAAAATATTATTAATGCTACATAACATATATATTTTTTAAATGTTTTCCTAATATATTTTCTATAATATATTTTATGCATGTTATATTAATATAACTAATATTCAAGAAAGATTATTAATATTATTATTAATATTTTTTAAATATTTATAAAATATGAAATAAATATATTTGGTCACTGGGGATTTAACATATTTTAATTTCAAATATATTTAACATAGCTGCGATTAAAGTAGTATTCAATTCTAATGGGGATCTAGTGTTTCTCTTGGCTTACAAATGATCTATTTTATCCTTCGTGCGGAAAGCGCCGCTTCTATGTTCTGCTAAACCACCTATTAAAATTGACATATTTCGGACAAAATTAATGGAACGAAACCCATTTATACCGCATAACATCCGCCACTGGACTCAATAATCTCTACCACTTTTGTGTCGCTTGTTCTTTTAAAACTCACCAGCTCGAGCAAAGAACAGGGCGACATCACGGTGACCTCCCAACACGTTTTAAGACTCGATAATTATTCAATTCGAGTGTACTGGGCGCGCGTACACCGCTAGCATGCCGGATATCTCACAATTTAACCACCAGAGGTGGATAGAGTCATTGTCGGGAGATGGTTTCTTTTTTTTTTGTTGTCGTTGTAGTGATAGTAGTGAAAAAGCGCATCACCTCACACCGCACCCCACACAATACTATATAAACGCTCATTCGCTTATTCCACTCACACATACGCACAAGCGCACACGTAGCATCGGACGATAACGTCAAAGGCACTTCTTTTACTTCACATGGAAATTGATATGTGCCAGCTTGCGCATTGAATACCGTATGAGTTTAGCCTATACTAGTGTTGGCGGCATCGTGTGAAGTGCGGGTACGGTAGCTTCGTGTGCATTACTCACGCGTAGCGACTAGATGATGATCGTCGTTAATAGATGGGATTTTTATGCGAGGGCACGACACGACGCGGCGTCGACGCTGCTGAATTATTTAATCGGCTGTCGTGTCGTTAAAGCGGTGGGGGACGCGGCTGATGGATCTTGTTTATGCACGCCGGAGTGCGGGACGGATGCAAATGAAGCTTTTATGGTGGAGATTATTAACTGATATGATATTGTCGATTTGTCTTCGGATGGGGAAAGTTCTCTGGGAACACGATTTTTATTCATAGCATGTTAATGGGTAAAATAGTGTTGGGATGAACGTAGTTTCATTCGTCTGAGTAGCTGTGAGTGGATATTGCAATTCGAAGCCAGATAATGAATGAAACGAATGCTCAAGGTTGCTTTAATGACGTGAGTGGATACATTTCATTAAAAACAGGAGCAAGCAGCTTTGTTCGCCTGTGTAGCTATGAGTGAATATTGCAGTTCGAAGCCACAGAATGAATGAAACGAATGATCAAGGTTGCTTTCATGATGTGAGTGGATACATTTTGTGAAAGACAGGAGTAAGCAGTTTCGTTCACGGCATGGCTTTTATAATAGGTTATATTCTAATTTTTATAGTAAATTGTTTACATACAAACACGTTGCTAGACGTTTATTCTCGTGAGGGAATGTGAAAGATCTACTTCATGCACAAGCACTTCATTCACAATAGACTTACTTGAAGTCGTATTATGAAGCAGACGATCTGTCGTGAATGATAATAATGAAAGCTTCGCGCTGAACACTAACGGGTAAATTATACAGATACAATACAATGGCTATCAAAATTGATAATAAATGTTTTGTTTGTCAGTGAAAGTTTTTCCATTGCAATTAAGAGCTACTAAGTAGTATACTTATTTATAGAAAAGGAGATGTAGGAAATGCGGTATGTTTGCCGATAGGCGTATTGGTCATTAGAGAACGTTTCTGGAAGTACACAGACAATTTCGGAAATGCGGACTGCGTGATTATCTTGTCGACGGAGGAGTAAATTTGCCAGCAGACTTAGAGGAAGAAGCAGTAGCTATTGTTACCAGGGATCCAACTCTCAGTGTACGTGGAATCGATAGACAACTAGGAGTGCCACGATTGACAGTTTGGCGAATTTTAAAATGTGAGGGCTTATATCTATCCGCACAAGCCTGCATTCAACAAGGAGGTAGACATTTCGAAAATTATATTATTAATTGAACTTTTTTAATAAAAAATCAGTTTTGTATTGACTTTAGGATTACATTTTCTTTCATGATCTGACAATCACATTCATAGATCTGTAACTTTGAAACAAATAAAAATGGATATGCAAGTTTTGCGTTTTTGTTACTTGAAATGAAGTGTACTTTACACTCTCAAAATTTGAACACAACGATACGGGACACCTTGTATGTATAGGAAGTATTTGCAAGCTTGATAAGGTAAAGATGACAATGGTTAGTAGGTAGACAGTCATTGGTACATAATTACATTTTAATTTGTAATCTGCCACAGTTGGTATTAACTGCGTTAACATTTTGTTCAAGCTAAAGCTGGTAGCTTTCTGTGCTATTACATCCCTATAACAGCCAGAAATATTACATAGATATTTTTAAAAATATATTTTATAAATATTTTTCGTGAGAGGTTTTTGAATATATTTTTCATATTTTTTTCTAAATATAGATAAAATATTCCATTTAAATATTTATTCCATATTTTAAAATTAATGTAAGCGCTATATTTTTTCTAAAATATTTGTAAAATATTATTTAAACAAATTGAGATTTTTTATGCAATCTATTTAATTTGTCAAAATGAACTAAAATTGTTCTTGGTTATTTAGAATGTATAACGTCGATAACGAAAAGTTGAAACATACATAGAGTTGTTTAAAAGGCAAGAACTTGTTTTTTCACATTCACCATACAAGCTAATAATCAATAATTCTGGCATCTTTTAAGGCATACTGAAGGTTTATCAAATTAATCAATATTTTTCAATTGAAGTGTTCTAAATAAACAACAAACGTATTTATTATCATTTTATTTGAATAAGCCAATAAAAATGAAAAATACTCATTTTTAAGTCTAGCTTTGGCTGCTGCCAGATACAACCTATGGCTTTTTTTCATATCTTCGGTAGTGGCGCTCTCATGGCGTTTCTTGTAGCTTCTAAAACAATGCCAATTGTATTAGATCATAACCATGAATAAAAATCGTACAACATTATCAACATCTACTATACATTTGGAGCATTTACAATAATTGGAGTGGTAGCTACATTCTAATACTTACGATACTTATTTTTACTTTATTTCATAAATTTTGAAAACATTCTACGTACAAAATAAAACAACACAACGTATTCTAACCTCATTTGAAGTTATGACGCTTATCTAAACGAGATAATTTCTTAAGCAAATCAACTAGCAATTTATCTGGTAGATTCGTACATATATGATGCATAAAATTCCTACAATATATTATTAAACGATTTCTGTACATAGCGATATTGAGCATTCCAATTATCTATAATGCCATGACATGTTCAAAGTTTTTGCTTACCTCGTAGTCACACAAACACTAAAACACACCCCGCAACAATTATTACACAGTTAACCCTAATCTGCCCTAATCGTATATATTATAAACTATAACATGTAACGGACAACGAATGAAAACGTTGATGATACGCACGTGGCGCGTATGCATTCTATGTACCTAATCCATAAATCCAACTAATCATATAACACCGGCACCGTAATGAATAGGGGTGTTGTGTTGACGTTCGCAACTTACAAATATACAAATAATATAATACAAAACGCAGATATATTATAGAAAAGTTACAGCGCTCAACTTAGACACTAATTAAATCATATTAGATATATATTATCTAATTTAATCTTAAACTATCATTTTAAATAGGTCATACCTACTTAATATGTATGCATATTTTTACCCATTTTATATATTCGTCTACGCACCAAATGTACAAAAGCAAAAAATTCAATCTTTTCTTTATATATGAAATAAATATTTACAGAAATACAAAGCAAAATATTCTGCAAGTTATGAAAAATATATTGAGAAAACATTTGCAATAAAATATTATTAATGCTACATAACATATATATTTTTTAAATGTTTTCCTAATATATTTTATGCATATTATATTAATATAACTAATATTCAAGAAAGATTTAATATTTTTTACCCCAGTTGGTCACTGGGGTAAGTACCAAAGAATTTCTATTTTAAGGTTCTCTATTTTGGTTCTGTGGCTTCTAGCTTTTTTTTCCCAAAAGAGACTTATTTCCCTTTAGAGCTATTTTTTTTCTAGAATAATGCATAAGCTGGAGCAATTTTACCAAAGTTAAAGCATACTTCCTCAATCTTGGTAATAGTTAACATTAAACTCCTTTCAATATTCCACGTAAAAACCCCGCAAAATTCCTCTCCCTCCACTAATCCTCGAAATTACTCCACGCATAATTAACACAATTACTCACTCCCTTTCCCCCACCACCCCAAATCTCCCCGGTGACTGCTCGCACATCCACCCAGCCCTACCATTCTTCATCCCTCACTCCGTATGACAGCCGGTACGAACCGAAATAGCATAATTAATGTTACTCCACGGTGATAATTCATCTCGCGTTTCCGCGAGAGACAGAAGTTGACAGGAGGCGGAAAATTAAACAATCGAAGATCGACGGCCAGTCCCGGCCGACGCGCGTCGTTGCGCGCCCTCTTGCATGGGTACGTAGTACGAAGAAAGATGATTAATCGCTCGGGCGAGGTGATATTTTCTAACGTGCAGCGCTCTAATGGCGAACGGATGTGACGTCAGACGCCCTCTAGGATCCGTAATAATAACCGGCTGACAGCTGCGATATGTCTAATTTATCATGCCAAGCGGAGCGAAAGCTGTGACGTGTGAAGAGCTGTAATTTTTTCGTTTGTTTTTCGATGGTAGGTTATGTGTGTAACTTGGAGTTCGTCTGTACGAAGCTTGAGTTGTTTAGTTTAAGAATTTTTTTTCCCAAAACTTGTGCTTTTCATTGGTTCTTTCGTTTTCTCTGCAGCGAAATTCGAAATCAGTTATATTTAATGTATCACACAACAAAAGAGGAGAAGAACTTTAATCTATTAAAAAATTTGATGTAATACATTCCAAAAATCTAATGGAATTGCTAAATGTTATACAGTGTGTTCCACATCTATTTTCCCACGCATTTACTCGGCACAATTACCAACTATAAAGTCCTAAAGATGGAAAAAATAGCAGAAACACTTTCGATTTTCTAGAAGTCGACAAAACAGAGATGTGTCTAATTGTTGCTTTGCCTTTATCATGCTCATTAATACAAAATATCCTCATATGTACCACAGTTAATATATGTATTATATTTAAGTTTTATAGCACTATATACAGGGTGTATCAGATATAGAGGTAAATATAATAATATGTAGCAGCTGTAATCATATACAATCAAAAAGTCTTAATGCACGGGGTCTATCTGTAAGCATTAACGAGAAAAAAATAATTTTATAAATGCGTGGGCTAGAGCCGCACCTGTGCCCAACCTAAATGCTGTCCGAGTATACCCCACATACCACTATCATTCAGCCATTACCGCTGTTAGTTTTGTGTGGATCGCCGCTTGGAGTGCAAGCCACTTCGAACATTTTATTTAAATTCTTCCCGTCTCGAAAAAACGATCCTTTTCAGGACCATCATGATTACATATAAAGAAAATCGAAGTTTGATGCATCGGCAAAAGCGCGGGAATGTATAGATTCATTTTCGCGCGACATCATAGTAAAAAGGCGTGTTTGCAAATTTTCTTTACCCTACATTTATTTCTGTGTAATTCGATTCAATTCATTTTGCATTGTATGATTAAGTAAATCCAAAAGAAATAACTCAGATTCATATAGTACCGTTTATTAACAACTAACTCTCGATTCGACAAAGCAAAAGAAAAATATTTACGTTTTTGTAACTACTGAAGTCGCATATCCGGTGGAAACTCGAACGTCTTTATCAGGATATTAAAAATAATACTTTGTAGACTCACGTAGAATGCTCTTAAAAAAAAGGAATGTTTATTTTATAAAAAGAAGAAATTAAAATGCCTCAGTTTTGCTATTTTTACAAGGGCCTTTATTTATACAGAATGACGTTAAATGAACTTACGGCATACCATTAAGAATAATACTAAATGAGTGCAATGTATTTATACATAATACCACGTTTAGCGGGTCCTTAACATGACGTTTCCTTGCATCAGGCCTGGACTAAAGAATTTTTGGCTCTAAATTTTACTTTTTTTATTCTTTAATGATGAAATCGGTTTCGGTGGGTTTGTGCTTATATGTCGTGTAGTTATACGACCACAGCAAAATTTAATTTTTTATTGATACACCTGTATATAGCCGCGATATAGAAATTTTTATAATGCAGACGAAGAAACCTATGCATTTTACCAAGCATAGATGGCGCTTACCCATACTGTTGTGAATAGGACAACCACAGCGAGTACTGTGTACGCCTGACACATTATGAATTAGGCTTTGTAAAAAATTCTATTCCCGAGAAGCAGAAGGCACATCTACTGCGCCCAGCAGCATGTGCTGTATACATATTACGATATATGTATACAGAGTGAGTCGTGAGGAATCGATCAAACTGTAGAAGTGTATTCTATAGGTGAAAATAATGTAAATAAACTCAAATATTATTATCCAATTTTTATTTGTTTTCGAGTCATAGCGTAATTAGAAATAAACAAAATTTCATACATTAAACTTTTGATATTCTATTGGTATTATCGTTCTTTATAATATATTTTCAAAAATACCGCCATTCATTTCTAAGCATTTTCTACATCGTCCGCGTTCCTGATTGCGTCAGCTTGATATTTGATATTGTCAGCAGCATTCCTAATCCGTTGAATTAATGCAGCACAAGTGTCCACTTTTATTTGATACACTTCATTTTTTAACCAGCCCCATAAACAATAATCGAGTGGCGTGAGGTCTGGAGACCTAGGAGGCCAATCAATGTTACTACCACGACCAATCCAACTTCCTGGAAACCTTCATCCAAATGTTCCTTGATTGCACAAGCGTAATGTGCAGGTGCTCCATCGTGCTGGTAGAATATTTGGATTCTGATGTTTATGTATATGAACACCTCAAACAGTTATACCATATGATAGGCTACTGTGGATATTAGCAAAACAAAACGATAATAAAGATTTAAGATCAATTATGGCACTGAGATCGTGCATTTGATAATTTAGCTAGAATTTAACTTACGTTAACATTATTTAAGTATTATTTATTTTAACAAAATAAAATGAAAACCCCTGTATATAATACATGGTTCGATTTATCTAAGGCTACCTAAAAATATTGTCGCTTTACAGAGAAAAAAGAAAGTTTGGTTATATAGTGCACTATAACTACAATGGAATAACGTTATGTCACTTTAGATCATTTAAACTATAAATGGATATAAAAATATTTATAATCACGCTTTATAAATATTTTTTTGTGATTGACACACAAAAAGATATATAATGTTACGTTGTTAATATGCGTTTATAATTTTTTAGTTGAGACAATCGAGAATGGACTGGCATTTTAATATATTACATTTTTTATTTTGGTTTAATTCATTTACTTTACTGACAAACTTTAATTTGTGTGACTCTCAATAAAATTAATATGTTGAATACAATTTAATTTTTTTAATTTATCGATTCTCTTAATTGCAAGTGTCATCTTATTGAGCATTTACATATTTGGGATAGTTATATATGTATGTATTTATGTTTTTATTATATTTATACATACATCGTTTCATATCTTATTATATTATTGTAGGAAACATGTATGTAATATGTGCTTCTAAACAAACTATAATTCAATAACAAAGTATTGATGTCAATAGAAATAATTTTATTTAAAATAGATCGATAAAGTTATAATATTATAAATGTGCATTCAATGCGCTGTTGAACTAATGTCCTTGAACGTTTTTATGGTGCAGCTTAAATATTTACGACCTTTCTTACATTACCTGAATATATTTTCAAACTTTTTTTTTACATGAAGTTAATCTCTCTCAAACCCCGTATCGCTAAGCGATAATGCACGAACGATTTCAACAATCGAACACTGCTTTTTTGTATTATAGGGTGAATGTTTGATACTGCGTCTATTCGCATTTAACTACATACTTCGGACGGCGTCGCTTTTCGCCTGACAAAATTAATCAGTTTTTAAATGTGTACAGTAATTGTGTGAATTGTGCGATTGTGAGAATTGGATATTCTTCACAACCTGCATATTCTTTTGCCGAAATCGAATCGCCCCTGGGACTCTCATTTGAAATTTCGCGCGTGAATAAAAAAAGGTATGTTGATGTATATTTATTATTATTATATTGCGTAACAGCGCCTGAAATGCGTATTTATATTATAATGAATATGCGTTCTAGGCACTATTGTATGGTATTTTTAAAATGTTCATATTTTCCGTATGAATATTATGTTCTTCTTATTGCATTTTCAAATCCTTTTTTTACATATCATCTTATTTCGTATACACTGGCATGCAAGTTTTTTTTTCAAATTCCGCGCGCGCCAAAGTCGATGACTATGCGCGAACGATTCCGGACCTGGCCACAACAATTTTCGCGGCATAAGGTCGACTTCAATATAGCGTCTCTTTGCGTTTACATATTTCGAATGGCGTCGCTTTTCGCCTTACGCAAATTAATTATCTTGACCGTGTGTGCGAATTTTGTGATTATAAGAATTGGATATTCTTTCTATCTACATCATTTTCTTGCCGAAATCAAACCACTTTGGGATTTTATTTTGTAATTACTGCGCTGCGGAAATAGAGGTATGTCGGTGACGCTATTATTATTTATTTGGGAAATATTAATATAAACTTCTTCATTCTACGCGTTGTTTGGATCTGAATTTGAAACTTCATATTTGTGTTTGAGTATTATGTATTTTCTGATATTGTTATAATGCATTTCCAAATCCTTTTTTTGTATTGTATTTTCTGTATGCATCGTTGGACATGCAAGTTTTTTTCACGAATTCCGCGTCGGTCGAGTAGAATGCGCGAATGCTTCCGAACTTATCGCGAACAAATTGTAGCGCGATTAAATTTAATTTGAATACAGCGTCTCTTTTGTGTTTACATTTTTGGGATAATGTAACTCTTTCCATTACCAAAATTAATTGATTTAAATTGCAAATTACTAATTGTGAGTTGTGCAGATATGCAACCAAGGATATTATTTCTATATACATTATTTTCTTGCCGATATACATAGATCAAATTCTAGGATTTGGCAGTAAAGTTTTTGTAGTGGATCTTTAAATACTGTTTTTGGCAAATACATAATTGATTTAGAAGTGTTCACTTCTAAATAATTTAGCATTTTATCTTAATGTTAACTTTACTAATTATGTTATTGTTATTCCAGGAATAATCTCAAAATGTATACGCCTGCGGAATTTTCTGGCCGAGGAGTTCAAGGAAGAGGAATAGAAGACCGAAGAATGGATTGGACGAAGGGAAGATTAGCCAATAAGGTATTTATTAATTTTTTTAGTTATAATTTCATTAATTCGGTCTTTCCTATTTCAATTGTTTTTGTATTCGTGATGGTGCACCAACAAATCGAAATTTTTAACGTCTGTTTTTGGTGTATTTTCTGGAAAATTCATGAATTTAATTAATACTCAATAAATTACCCATTATGAAGGTTATTATTATCAGTATTATTATCGCAGGATAATCCACACCACGGAGCAACGCACTGGACTTTGGAACAACAGGAATTTAAGCAGCGGAAAGGAGGATGGAAGAATTAGCGCCAGAAAGAGAATCTAAGGGCCGAATCCATAAGGTATTTACTGGAGCTTTAGTTATAATTGCGTTATTTAAGTCGTGTTTTCTATTTATCGTTTAGTGTTTTCGCGCGGTTCTCTCTAAACATCGACAGTTATGAATTCCTTAAGAATTGTAAACAAGAAGGAATTAATTAATTGTAATTATTATTTGTATTTGCCTTGTATATCTACGTATTTAGTTAAATACTGCCGTTTCTTTTTTTTATATTAGAGCATTTTAAAGGAGGCGGGAGGGGGGAGCGCGATTTAGTAGCTACCGTCATTTTGTTTTTATTTCCTTAGTTAGCAGCTTAGGTTATCTTTTGTTTTTTCGTTCGTACATCGTTTTGTGGGATTGATGAATGTTAATCGCGAACGGTTATAACGCGAATTTTATTTTTGTTTCTTTAACACTTTAACTTTCACTTTAGAGAAATTAGCTTAGCGGCCGTAGATTAAGTCGATGACGGGTACATCACATGATTCCTGACTGGACGCAACGGATTGGCCGTAGGGTCTCGGGGTAGTCACTTGGTGCGGGTGTGGTGGTGGGCAGGCAGCGAGAGTGAGGTGCTTTCTGAGTGCTTCACAAAGGTGACATATGTCAGACTACGTGACACAATTTTCTTGGTACTGTCGATTATACAGGGCGTCGTATGATGGATTCCTCTGATCATTATAAGGGAAACTATTTACCGGAAAAGTATTAAAATTTGGTAATTATTAATAGTCATTTGATTCTGACAAGTGGAATATGTACCTTTTGCGGTTTATATCAGATGCTGACTTCGACTTGCCTGGTCTAAATTGATTGTGAGTGGTATAATTTTCTTATAAAAGTAATGAGTTCCTTGTATCGTTTGTGACCAATTTGCCGCACTCAACTCACGCTATTTCTGCCGTATTCGCAATTTTGTGGATATTTTTCACGTTTACACTCTGCGATAAAGTTTAATATTTGGAAGCCCTTACACATTCAGATGCTCATCACAAGTCCCATACAGGTGTTCGGAAACTCATCTATCAAACCTTTAAACAAACAATTTTCCTAGTGGAACATGATGTTCTTTATGCCCATTCTCAATATTAACGCTTATGTCATAAAATTTATAAAACTCAGAAGTATTTTTTCGCTCATAACTCCTAATGTCCTTCAAGAATATATGGGGGGGGGGGGGAAATATGTATTGATTGTTTATATATCAAGATATGTAATACAATAACAAATATTTTATTTAATTTAATCCAAAAAAGATAGCTTCAAATTTAAGAAATATTGACAACATCTAACTTGGGTTCGAGTAACCTTATGACTTATGATATAGCGCAACATAAGGACGGGAGTCTTTGTCACAGTTCAAATGGCTCCCTATATACTCAAGGACGTACACGCTCTGTACCACCTCGAGTATGTCCATCGGTTCTAGGCCTGAGTAGAATAACGGCGCAAGCGGAGATAAGCAGCTATGGCCATCAGAGACTAGCACCATCTGCTCGCCGGCCGGAACTGGGTTCGCAACATCAGCTCTGCGATATCAAAACCATCTCTAGTTTCTTGTAATGTTAGTAGCAGTGCTGTATGTACTAATAGGTAGTTCTGTTGAATTCTTATTGTTCATCTTATTAAACAAAATAAACTTTTTCTACCTTCATTTTCTATTCCTTAATAGAAAATCAGGAATGTGCCAATTCCATTCCACACCTTTTAATATTATAACAGTTTTCATATATCTTGCAAACATCATTATTTTTGAAGTTAATTAGTTTTGTTGGTGCTGAAGAATAAATGTTCCACTGAAATGTTCTGTTTCTGCCTGTCCCAAATTATTCTATGGCGCTGTTCTTGTGTGAACTGGTATTTCTAGTGAATCGTGATTTTTAAGGTGATAGTTCATCGAATATAATATATGCATTGTACGAATGCAATAGTAACTAATAGGGTAAAATTTATATTTGAAGATTTTATCGGTCAATAATACATTGTTTTGCTTCCAATCCAATTGAGCAGTTTTCGGGCAATATGGTTATTATTTTTTGCTGTCATCATGAATAATTTACCATTTATGCGTATACATATACCATACGAGTCAACCGCACTATAGACCCTTATATACATCATTATAAAATATGAGTAAAGCGTGCTCCTCTATTTCTGTATCTCCAAAACAGCGTCATATTCTTGGAATTTCGTCAAACATATTCAAGCGTATCCTATTATATATACCCATATGTTCTTCATTGTTATTGATTCATCTTCAATGTTTTTTCCTTTATACAATTTTTTGGGTTCCTTTTTTATGGTGGCATCAAAGAATATTTCATGGTATGTTATATATTTATTATGTTCCTTTTTAAAGTATGTGAATAATTCTTCGGTATACGTACACAATTTCAAATTGGTGCTACTAGTAATAGGTTATTTCATTCACGGATTCTGGCATGTGCCTACCTATATCTCCTGCCATTCTCACTACGGGTCACCTTCTCACTTGCGTCACCACCGGATGGCGCGCCCTACATGCCGCTTGGTCCTTCGACCAGGGACATCCCTGACTATTCTGATTCGGCTGGCTACGGACATTTAGTCGTTAGATTTTTTTTATTTTCATTTTCTCGGGTTTCACTTTCATATATAAACGGTGGTTCGGATCTTAGTATCTATCATTTGGGGTGTTCCGAAATTGGTATTCTTGACAAATATTTAGTTTACAGGTAGATATACAAGGTGTTCAGTAAGATCTATTATATATCATGGCAAAAATTATTAAAATAACGCTAAATATCAATTCAAAAAATTTAATTACTAATTTTTATTTTAGTTTGTATTAAACGATTCAATATGTAATAATTCAGGGAAAGCAAATTGTAATAGCGATCGCTTATTTCAAGGATTCAAATCGCGAGTATTGATAAACTCTTTTTTTTTGTAAATGTTTTATTTTTTTAAAGCGATTTGAACGGGTGGGTGGGTGTTCGCGGCTTTTTGATATTATGAATTAATTAACTAGATGGGTTTATTTATTTTATTGTTTCATATTTCCTGCGGTTATCATTAATTGTAATGACTATTTGTACGTGCATTGTATATTTATGTACTACTTCTTTAAATGCCGCTGTTCCCTTTTTTATTTACATTAGATCATTTAAAAGTGGAGGGCAGGAGAACGCGATTTTGTAACTACCGTCATTTTTTTTTATTTTCTTAGTTAGCAGCTTAGGTTATTTTTTATTTTTTCGTTCGTACATCGTTTGTGGGATTGATGAATGTTAATCGCGAGCGGTTGTAACGCGAATTTTATTTTTGTTTCTTTAACACTTTAACTGTCACTTTAGAAAAATTAGCTTAGCGGCCGTAGATTGTCGGTGACGGGTAGGGCACATGCTTGCTGACTGGGCGCATTCGGTCAGTGGCTCGTAGGGTCCCAGGGTAGTTACTTGGTGCGGGTGTGGTCTCACCACGCTAAGCCTGCTCTCTCGTTTCTCACTGCTGCGATATCCGCGCCCACGCATACCGTTTGGGGTCCCTTTCGGGAGCATCCCTGACTACTATCGATCCGACGGGTGCATACCCACGATCTACGGACTTTTAGTTAGATTTTTTTGTTTTAATTTTCTCGGATTTCACTTTAATATACATAGGAACAGTGGTTCGGATGTAAATATATATATTTTTATTTATTTATTTTTTCGAACATCTGGGGTTTTTTTCCGAAATTGGTATTGCTGACAAATATTTAATTCACAGATAAATATACAATGTACTCAGTAAAATTTATTATACATTAAAAATTATTAAAATGGCGCTGAGTATTAATAAAAGGGATACATTACTTTTGTTTGTATTAAAACGACTCGATACGTAATAATTCATGAAAAGGAAATTGTAATAGCGATCGCTTATTTCAAAGATTCAAATGGCTCCTTTTGATAAATTGTAATTTATTTGTAAGTGTATATATACGTATATAATATTTTATCTTCTTAAATATTTTATTTATTATTTAATTCATTTTAGAGCGAGGGGGGTGGGGGTACGCGGATTTTTGATATTCATTGTTAATTTATTTATTATTACTATCATCGTTACACAGCCTGTGATAGCCGAGCTCCTTAAGGCCTCACTTAGGGTCCCGACTATTGTCAGGTTACCGCAGGTTCAAATCTCGTTCCGGTCAATTGTGATGACTGGATTCTTCCGGGCTCATGATGATGATTAGGGGGGAGATTTGGGTCAGCGGGGGGGCGCGTCTGACAAGCATTAAGTTGCTTAGACAAACCTCTTTTTTACTATATTCTACCAGCGGCTGCATCGACGACTGGCGGTTAGACGATCCCAGGTCGTATCTAGTCAATCGGGGTCTGGGACTGTAGTGTTTCTCGGTGGCGACTTGGCGGATGTGTGGAAGGCCCCTTTACGAAGGGGAGGTGCGTGGGCAGGGCATTGGTAATCCCACTCTGCAAAGGTGGTTGGTGCCCGCAGCGAACTGCCCCGTATCGTTCTTCGATCCACGTTAACCAAGTTTCCCCGAGTAGATAACACTCTTTCTTCGCCCGTGCGACTTGGCCAGGGGTTAATAACCGCCCCATCACCAAGGATTCTTCTTCTGACTTCTACCAACCAATTTTTTATTTCATTATTTAATTTATAAGTATGTCAATACAAAGGGGTTTAAATTATTTATTTTTAGTATTTATCTTTCAATAATATTCAGGGGATTTCCAAAATAATTATTATTAAGAAACAAATATACGTATACACACACAAAATTGCTGAAATTATGTTAGTATGTAAGGTTGTATTTTGTATTAAAATGGTTCAATATTACGTAATAATAATATTATATAAGTATATATTTGTGTTAAATTATTTTAAAAATGTATCATTATATCTTTAAACAACATGTATGTGTTTTATCTGATCTAGAAATAAATAAATCTTTTGTAACTCAAAACGTTTACTTATTGAATAAAACCCATCTACTCCTGTATAATATAATTTAATTATTTACTTACTAGATACTAAATTAACTGGACCACATCAAGTTGCGTTGAAATTCGAATAGTGTGGAAAATTACATATTTTGTTTGATTACCATTTAAATATAGTTTTGTTGTTAGTAAATTATATTGTCATATCTTTCAAAGCTGCCTTTAACTGATTTTCCATTTTTAAGCTACTTTTAATTGATGCAATAACATTATGACACTTAATGCAGCATACATAATTATTTTGTAAGCAACCAAACAGTCAACGATGTTTATAAAAATTAAGAAAAGTACAGCACCCAAAGCACTACCTTGAGGCACTCCTCTTTTAACAGGTAAAACAAAAGATTTAAAATTATTTATGCCGAATCTTCACCAATTGGAGCTTACCTCGCAAAATACGATTCAAACCATTGTGCTACTTACACCTATAATTCCATACCATGCAGTTTGTTAAAAAAATATCATGTTCAACACAATCGAAAGCACAATTTCGATTATTTTAATGTTTCCTTTGTCACTGGGAAAGTAGTATTATGCAATCCATCAAATATTATGAAATAGTTGAAGGCAGAGTTTACATTGCCACAACATATAAATAACACCAAGATATCTCGTTCAGCATTTGTTACACATTTGTTGTTAACATGATATAAGGATGGGTAAAACTACAAACACATTCTATGCTTAGATATATCACAGTCCAGTACACGAATATTACTCACACTCCCAATTTTTGAAAGAAAAAAAAACATCAATAATAGTTGCTAATGTACCTGGAACACGTGTGAAGACATTACATAATCTCACAAATAAGTAGAGTAGGCTTGTGCGGTTATCGCAGGCGAACCTTCTCCCATGACCTCCACTTCTTGTTAGCGCGCAAACACGATCAATTTTTTAGTTGTCTGTATGAATGAATATGTAAATTTTTAAAACTGCATTTTTGCTAATGAATGGTCTTCCAAGGTTTGAAACTATATGAATGCTTCGAAAAAGCCTCTCAATTCTGATCTAGGGAATGTCGGTATGTTACGTCCTCAGGAATTTATCTAATACTTCGCATGAATGAATGAAAGTCCATCAAGCCTATTACAATGCCTGTATAGGCGAGCTTCCACAGAAAGAATAGAATCGACACGGATGGAAGAAAGAAAAAAAAATCTACCACAGCCACAATATTATGCCTTATGGTATATTGTGCCGGAAAAATTATTTTACCGACCAACATAACGGAGATTAGCTCCACGGTCGTAAGTTATAGTCGGCATCTTTCTGAAGTTAAAACCAGTAGCCGTCATCCATCAGGTGAGACGAAGAGGGAGTGAGAAGGACGGACACGTATAGGGCGCTGTTTAACATTTTTTCTCCGGAGAATTCTCCTGGTCTGGAGGTAGCCGGTCACTCCGTGTTTATTCTAACCCGAAACCCGGCCGGCTTTGAGAAAAAAAGTGATTTATGTTCGGCGGATTTCTGATTATCAGCACGATCGGGGAATGCGAATGAGGGCCGAACAATCGACGATCAGGCGGAACAAATGATCTACACTCGAGATTTAATTGTTTTTTCACTTGGGACGATATTTTTTTTTTTTGGTTGTACCAGACGAACTCATGATTTTTTTGTTATTATCGTTATTAAATCTACGTTGCCGATCGTTAGATGAGGATTTTAATGCTAGTGCTGATGGAATCGTCGGCAAAGCTTACAAAATAAATTCTAATTGGTATTAAAAATTACCCAATCTTAAATTTAAATTTTTTGCTTAAAACAAAAGTGGTTGATTTGAGCTGTACTAATTTGTTTTCTAATTATGTAATAAATGGATCGCAATACGGGGTATTCCACGTAATTGGTTCATTAAAAGTTTATGATGTTCTATTATTTACTTATATTTGAGATTTTGGCACCATTATCTGTTCGATTCTAACTATAAATGTAAAATACTTTAACCAAAATATCACTTCCGGTTGACCGGAAATGGATGTCAATTTTGTTATTTTAAATAGAATGATCTAATTTTTTATTCATTTTTGGATTCTACAACTATAAATACGTCAGTTTTTATTAGCTATTCCTATAGCTACATGTTGCCGTTTTTGAGTTATTTAAGTTTTTCTTTTTTTTAGTCATAATCATTGCATCATTGAGAAATTAATATCTCGATTAATACTGCAAGTAGAGATCCAAATTTGCTATGTTATGAATGTAGATATAACCCTAAGAAACGGTACACACACTTTACATTCTAACATACAGGGTGTTCAAAACTGAGGAACAAAGTGACATATTTTCAAATGCAGAAAACTCTTTTTTTTTTAAAAATAGAACACCCTGTATTTTAATTCGGAATTAGGAAGTAAATATCATCCCCTATCGCTTTATATGAGCATTCCCTATACCTATCTTTAATAGATTTTGAGATTTGGGCGACTTTTTGTTAAACAGACTAAGTATTCTTTTTTTTTTTAATAGAACACCCTGTATTTTAATTCGGAATTAAGAAGTAAATATCATCCCCTATCACTTTATATCAGCATGCCCTATACCTATTTTTAATAGATTTTGAGATATGAACGACTTTTTATTAAACAGACTAAGTAGCCCTATCTTTGTGTGTTTGTAGCTGGCTTTGAATGGGATTAATGTCAAATTCATTGACTAACCAAAAGTGTTTATGTATATCATTGTAATTACACTTTCGTACCACGCAATATTAATAGAAATGACTATTCGAACAGACATTCTTGTATGGTTATTCAAAAATAATACATGAATTTGACGTGAATCCATTTTAGAGCCAGCTACAAACATTTAAAGATAGGGCTACTTAGTCTGTTTAACAAAAAGTCGCTCAATTCTCAAAATCTATTGAAGATAGGTATAGGGAATGCTGATATAAAGTGATAGGGGATGATATTTACTTCCTAATTCCGAATTAAAATACAGGGTGTTCTATTTAAAAAAATTGAGTTTTCTACATTTGAAAATATGTCACTTTGTTCCTCAGTTTTGAACAGCCTGTATGTTAGAATGTAAAGTGTGCTTACCGTTTCTTAGAGTAATATCTACATTCACAACATAGCAAGTATTGCTTGCAGTATTAACCGAGATATTAATTTCTCAATGATGCAATGATTATGACTAAAAAAAAAAGAAAAACTTAAATAACTCGAAAACGGCAACATGTAGCTATAGGAATAGCTAATGAAAACTGATGTATTTATAGTTGTAGAGTCCAAAAATGAATAAAAAATTATATCATTCTATTTAAAATAACAAAGTTGACATCCATTTCCGGTCAACCGCAAGTGATATTTTGGTTAAGGTATTTTGCATTTATAGTTCCAATCGAACAGATACTGGTGCCAAAATCTCAAATATAAGTAAATAATAGGACATCATAAACTTTTAATGAATCAGTTACGTGGAATATCCTGTATAATAGAGTTTACACACACCAAGTTCTACAACAAATTTACAGTCATTGATGTGTTATACGAGTAAAGACAATCTACTGATTTGACTATTTTTTCTCAAGTATTGCTTCTTTTCTCAATAGCAAATATTTGAATCTCCTTGCGTAAGTCATACTTTTCTTTAAGATTTTGCCTAGACTATGAATATGGGAGTTAGTATTTTGACGTTTCCGAGTATGAATCTTTTTCTGTAAATTTCTTTCTAGTTTAATGTCTATTTATCAATAATAAGTGCAATGAAGATACCAGTTCATCTTGGCACGGTTGAACAGTAGCTTAATGGCAATTTATTACACGTCTGTCATGTGGAATCTAATGTGGTCAACATTTACTGACATTTTTGCCTGCTTTGAAGTACACTGTAAAAAATTACAGTAATTTTGTCATGGTAAATCAGGAATATTACATGTAATAACGTTGTGAATTTACCACAATAAATCATATAAATTTTGTTTTACATGTTTTTTCTAGGGTATTTAACATGGAAAAAGAAATTTCGGTAAAATTTATAGCTTTTTCATGTAAGTTTAAGATGTAACAAAAATTCAAAAGGAAAATACAGGAAAAAACATGTACAATTTTGTATTTACTCTCAAAATTTACTTAAAAGTGTAAAATTGACATTTTTTTGGGGTATATGCACTTTAAAAGTAATTTCACTAGTGAACTATTAATTTTGCTGCAAAAATATGAGGATCTTTTATATTTATTTGTTTTTACTTGAATTTTCGGGTAAAACTATAGATACCATGGAAAATACGAAATTCATACGCCGCAATGTGATTGGTTATTGGATTATTTATCTGTGCGCGTAGGTAATTCTATTCGTTTGTCGAACTTATTATTGGCTCAATGATATCATGTACGTCACAGACAATCGTAGGTTTCGCGTAAGCATGTTCATTCTTGATCCCTGGTTGAACGATTCAGTATAACCTATTATTAGGTGCTATAAAAGAATTAGGTAAGTGCTTGCTCTCTTTATAAAAATACATATGAAAATTACTTCAGTGTTCGGTAAATATAGAGTTCATATAAATATTACATACGAATTTTACAGTAGTACAATCTTTGAAAAAACACATCAGCATGTGAAATTTACTAGATGGTAGAAATTTTACCTTATGAAGCAAATTTACCTGTAAAATTGTAGGCAACTTTGTTACCAACGATTTTACATGTAATTTTACTGCAACTTTTTTTACAGTGTACTGCAAAATAAGTATTTTTGAATGGAGACGCAAAAAATAACATGTCATAAAAAAAACGTGAATAACTTAATAGAACAAATATCTACCTGGAAATTAATTCAATAAATTAACATGCTTAGAATTTTATTTCGTCGATAATTTATTGAGATTTATGACCAATATCAAAAACCTAAGACCTGTGAGAATTCTACAACTGGACACGTATCCCCGTTAAAACCTCTGCGGCTCGGATTTTATTCATTTATTAACGGAATTATAAAATGTTCACGTATGTATATAACATAGAAACACATAGAAAGCCGCTCGAAAATATTTTGACAAACACGCGCGTTCGGAATTAAATTCTCCGCGTTTACCATTCACGTCAGACGATAAATTTCGTGTGTATTCATCGTACGAAATGAGGAAATAATAGCCTGAATTATTCATGTTAACTACCGACCGTCGAAACGACCAACGACAGGTTTCATAATGAGGTTTTTCCTATCTTTTTTCTGCGGCGTTTTTTTCTATAACCCGGCGGTCATTTCTGTCGCTTCGTCGTATCATCACATTAAAATGTGAATGTGTACAGTTCGGGACGTTTGATTTTGTACAAAATGTATATACTTACGTGTTTATTGCTATCACATATTCAGACAATCAATACGAACATCAAGTCTTCAGATTTTTCGAAGGCCTTCTATACGATAGAACAACCTACAGGCCAGATCATGAATGTTTGTAGTTACGTCATATTTACTTATGACGTATGCAGCGTCTGAAACAAATTCAGGCACACCAACATTGTTTACAATGAACTGTCCGAAATGACAATTGTCAAATTTAATGAGGTTATACGCAGTTTTAATAGATTTACTTTTATAACTGAAAGGATTGGTTCAGTTTTTAGTCAACGTTGCGTTTTAACAACAATCATGAGTAATGCAACTAATAGGATTCTAAATAGTGAACTTCTCTATTGACAATGCTTTCGTGATCAGGCTAAGCTTATTATTTAAATGTGTTCTCAATGAAATAATGTATTACCACAATAATGTAGTTCTCATATCAAAAACCTATTTGCAAATTAAAATGTAGAAAATATTCAAGCAACATAAAAGTATTTAGTTTAATATACGTTACCAATGATTAATTAAACGAAAGATGATTTTTTTTATGTAGCAAACATAATTTCTATACAATGGTATATACAAAACATAATATTGCAGTAAATTAAATTAAAATATGTCAATATTGAAAGAAAAGAATAGTGAAATTAAAATTATTTAATTTGTGTCTTCGCTCTCATCTTCTGATCCGCAATTAACTGTCAGAATAAAGTCATGTTTGCTTCACATTTGTACCACTCTTTAATTATTTTCCCTGTGTGATTTATACAATTTTGCCAGGAGTCTGGTGTACAGCTGTCCAAACTTTCTTGCCACATTCCCAATACTTGTTTATCGCCATAACATCCCGACCAATATGGTTATTATAATATCCTTTCGCATGAGCCCATATAAATTCGATAGCATTGAAATCGCAGTGATACAGAGGAAGTCTTGAAAC
Source organism: Protaetia brevitarsis (assembly GCA_004143645.1). Classification (NCBI taxonomy): domain Eukaryota; kingdom Metazoa; phylum Arthropoda; class Insecta; order Coleoptera; family Scarabaeidae; genus Protaetia; species Protaetia brevitarsis. The sequence continues at coordinate 12,736 of RXPK01000948.1, read as the reverse complement.
TTTATGCCCATGTGCTCGAAGTAATTCATCAATAACATAAACCTTAACCATAAATTACTTTACGAACATCCATTTTTTTCTCCCTGACACGTCACATGTTTTGGGCATCAATCGTGGCTTGTACAGGGCTGTTGAAGCAATCGATGAAGGAACAGCAGATGTAGCTTCCTTCTTGCGCTTTGTGTTGTAGATGATACTCACAGAAATGCCCAAAGCATTCACAACTCTCTACAATTTGTATGTAAGTTTTAATTTAATAATAGCCAATTACAATTTACCTCATGGACCGCATCAACGGATATTAGAGGACTTCCATTTCGCTTTTCCTCCTCGAAATACACTAGTAAACGACTGACCAACTCTTGGCAACAAGAACTAAGTCGTTTACCAAGCATCTTGAACTGCAACCTAAAAAAATCTTTGTATGTTTCTTTAACACCTCTAAACTTACCACAAACTAAACGATTTACTTCACTATAGCTCTGAAAAGAACTTTTGGTAAAAGAAATAATAGAAGTAAGTAAAAATTCAAACCTAAAGAAGGGTCAATAAACAGTAAAAGCAGATGTCAAATGTCAACGGAGCGGTAAAATGGGTTAAAATGGCGTGGTGCATGCCCTGAAGTGAACATTAAGAAAGGTTTATTTACGCATTACTCGGCCGTATTCTATCTCACTTCAACTAGTTTGTTGATACTTAATAAAATATGGACGTATAGCGTAAGTAGCTACGACTTATGTTATATACCTCTATCTCTATTAAAACTACGCTTGTTTTTACTTTACCGACCTGTTAATGACGTAACTACCAGCATTCAAGACTTCCTCTGTATGTGTGCGAAACTGCGTTATTATGGATTGGATGCTACATCTTTATCATTCTTTAAAACCTATCTTGCGGGTAGAGCGCAAAGCGTTATTGTTGATAGCATTGAGTCATACGTGGGCAGTATCTGTTCTGGTGTGCCCCAAGGATCAGTGCTGGGACCGCTGTTATTTGTGTTGTATACCAGTGATTTGTTTGAAGTTACCAAGCATGTATTATTGCAGGATTATGCAGATGACACACAGCTATTGTATTCTTTCCGGCCATCTGACGCTGATATTGCGGCGATGCATGTAAATACAGACTTAGATCTTGTAAAGAATTTTCCGGTGTGCCACAATTTACAATTAAATCCTGCCAAATCATCTGCCATTTTATTTTGTTCTAAAAGAAACAGATTATATGTCGAACCGAGATTTGAAATTAAAATAAATCAAGATGTCATACCTTTTTCAAAAAAACCTAAAAATACTAGGAGTGATTTTAGATAATGATTGGAGATTTCACGAACATGTAGCAAAGTTATGTCAGGGCACATACATTCGTCTCAGAGCATTGTATATAAATAAAGAAATTTTAAGCTTCTCTTTAAAAACAAAGTTATGCGTGAATAGTTTGTTATGTCTGTGTTATTATACGTTGTACTAGTGTATTATCCATGTTTAGATTATTGCACTAAAAGACGTTTACAGGTTATTCAAAACACCTGTTGTAGATAGATAGATTTTCTCTCTCTACAGATATGACCATGTTGGTTACGTCTTCCCAGAGTAATTGGTAATTCCACATACGGGCTCTGGACCTATGAAGTGTCTTTTAGAGCCCTCCTTGGCTAGTTCGTCGGTTATTATATTGCCCTTTATATCCTCATATCCTGACATCCAAATCAGAGACAACGTGTATGTAGTCTTGTGCCAGTGTATTCAGGGATTGTTTGCTGTCTCCAACTAGTTTTGACCTAGTTACAGGGTTCGAGAGTGCCTTGATAGCAGTCTGGCTGTCAGTCATTATACTTATTTTCCTCCTCATGCAACTCCCCTTTGCAATCATTTCTGCGCAGGCTGCAAGGACAAATACCTTTTCCCCTGAAGACCATCGCATGCTTCTCCAGACTTATGAATATCCTTTGATTAAGGCTCGGTCCACAAATACTGGCTCCTATGCCCTGGCTAGTGTTGGATGCGTCCGTGAACTAGTCATCAAAAGCAGTGATATCGCTACGTGCCTGCCCTAACAGCTAGAAATATTACATAGATATTTTTAAAAATATATTTTATAAATATTTTTCGTGAGAGGTTTTTGAATATATTTTTCATATTTTTTTCTATATAGATAAAATATTCAATTAAAATATGTATTCCATATTTTAAAATTAATGTAAGCGCTATATTTTTTCTAAAATATTTGTAAAATATTATTTATATGAAGATAGAGATTTTTTATGTAACCTATTTAATTTGTCAAAATGAACTAAAATTGTTCTTGGTTATTTAGAATGTATAACGTCGATAACGAAAAGTTGAAACATACATAGAGTTGTCTAAAAGGCAAGAACTTGTTTTTTCACACTCACCATACAAGTTGATAATGAATAATTCTGGCATCTTTTGAGGTATACTGAAGGTTTATCAAATTAATCACTATTTTTTAATTGAAGTGTTCTAAATAAAAAACAAACGTATTTATTATCATTTTATTTGAATAAGCCAATAAAAATGAAAAATACTCATTTTTAAGTCTAGCCTGGCTGTGCCAGGTACAACCCTATGGCTTTTTCATATCTTCGGTAGTGGCGCTCTCATGGCGTTTCTTGTGCCTCTAAAACAATGCCAATTGTATTAGATCATACCATGAATAAAACATCGTACAACATTATCAACACCTACTAATACATTTGAAGCTTTACAATAATTGGAGTGGTAGCTACATTCTAATACTTACGATACTTATTTTTACTTTTTTCATAATATTTGAAACATTCTACGTACAAACAATAAAACAACACAACGTATTCTAACCTCTATTTGAGGTTATGACGCTTATCTACCGAGCTGAATCTCTTAAGCAAATCAACTAGCAATTTATCTGGTAGATGCAGTATATATATATGATGCATAAAATTCCTACAATTATATTATTAAACGATTTCTGTACATAGCGATATTGAGCATTTCAATTATCTTATAAATGCCATGACATGTTCAAAGTTTGCTTACTCGAGTCACCACAAAAACTAAAACACACCCGCAACAATTAATTACACAGTTAACCCTAATCTGCGCTAATCGTATACTATTATAAACTTATAACATGTAACGGACAAACGAATGAAAACGTTGATGATACGCACGTGCGCGTATGCATTCTATGTACCTAATCTATAGACGCATAAACAATACTAAATCATATAACACCGGCACCATAATGAATAGAGGTGTTGTGTTGACGTTCGCAACTTACAAATATTACAAATAATATAATACAAAACGCAGATATATTAATAGAAAAGTTACAGCGCTCAACTTAGATATTAATTAAATCATTTTAGATATATATTATCTAATTTAATCTTTAAACTACCATTTTAAATAGGTACATACCTACTTAATATGTATGCATATTTTACCCATTTTATATTGTTCGTCCTACGCACCAAATGTACAAAATCAATCTTTTTTTTTTATATGAAATAAATATTTACAGAAATACAAAGCAAAATATTCTTGCAGATATTATTGTAATATATTGAGAAAACATTTGCAATTAAATATTATTAATGCTACATAACATATATATTTTTTAAATGTTTTCCTAATATATTTTCTACAATATATTGTATGCATATTATATTAATATAAGTAATATTCAGGAAAGATTTAATATTTTTTAAATATTTATAAAATATGAAATAAATATAGTTGGTCACTAGGGATCATTCACTTATCTGCCAATAATTGTATGAGCGCAAAAGAGCCATCCTTGTGGATGCAGATGGCGTAGTACAAAATTGAATGTTCAAAACTGTACACCTATCTCGCTATCCGTCTTTGTCCGACCTAACGCGCCAAGTTATCATCGGCGTGGATATATTATTAACTCGATCGCGTTTATAGTCGAAACGATCCGGGAGTATATGGTTGATACTGCGCGGTACACCGCGGCCCGCTGAGAATTAACATCGTACCGCCATTATTCTAATCAGCCTGAATATAAATGCCCTCTAATTATCGGCGTGTCGTCGTAAATAACACCGTCAGGCGATTATTTAATGTATGTTTTTCCTATGTAAACAAGTTTATTTGCACCTCAGGAATTCACATACGACTTCGTATTTTATAATATGCGATATCCGAGATATTTCACAAGCCGTTACTACATCAGAAAATACTATCTCACCTTTACAGATTCGTCTAATATTTTATCTTGCACTGAATGAATAAAATAAGAAGTGTGAATCGGTCCTAGCATTCTACGCCACTGCCATGTCTTCCATAACACTCGTAAATCTACCAGCGTAATCAACTTTCCATCGTCACATTATTATTATTATCGCTCCAACCTCCGTACAACAAATAACTTATTTCAAATTCAACTTTAATAGGAAGGTACCACGATACGATCAAACAGAAATTATACGTTGTCAGTTCGTCCGGGCACATGTAAATTATAAACACATTATCATACAAAGGTATAAGTGCATTAACGCGTTTTAACAGAATAATAATGACGTATACATGTGATAGCTGCCAACGGATTCAACAACGGACGTGTGGATACTTATATAACTGAAATACCACGAACATTGTTTATGTATTTGTTGATCGTTTTCGAATGTGCGCATTTATGGTGAGATGAGACAGGAAATATCTATTCGAGAGATTCTTGTGCATTTATATTAGATGTCTCTCTCTCACTGTTTCAAAATCAGATGTGGTGTTATAAGTACAAAACAATAAATTGTAAAAAGGCGTAAAGAGGCATGATAATTAATGTTGACTGTTGAATTGAAAAATAATACACAAGTTTTTGTGTCATTTGTATCTCTTCCACTACATAGAATTTGCATATAATACATAACCAATACAATCTTCCACGTGTTCTTAATTCCTCTAAATATACAGGGTGTTAGGTAAACATGCAGCAAAATTTCAAAGGGTTATTCTTTGTCCTATGATGATTTTTGAAAACCCCCTTTGTTTCGAAAATACAGGGCGAACAAGATTTGCGACAGTAACAACATTTTATTATCAAAAAATACATGTAAAGTTGCTCAATCTACAATAAATGTTCGAAATGGCTTCCTCCAGCCTGGATAAAAGCATCACAATCTTCTCGTCATTGACTGTCGAACTTTTTCAAACACACCAGGGTCGTTTCTAATTGAGTTACACCCAGCAATTATCCGATTTCGCAAATCGTCCCAAATTCTCCACTGGAGTAGCGTAAACTATTGACTTCAGAGATCCCCAGAAGAAATAATCTAGGGAGTTTAAGTTTGGAGATCGAGCAAGCTATGAGTGTGGCCCACCTCGATCAATCCAGCGATCTCCGTATGTCGCTGTTAAAACATTACGAGCAACCAAACTGGAATGTGGTGGTGCATCATCGTGCATAAACCACATTGCAATTCTTATCTTCTTATGGTACATCCTCCAGAAACTCAGGCAGCGTTGCTTACAAAAAGTTGCGGTACACTGTAAAAAAAATTGCAGTAAAATTGTATGTAAAATCGTTGGTAACAAAGTTGCCTACAATTTTACAGGTAAATTTGCTTCATAAGGTAAAATTTCTACCATCTAGTAAATTTCACATGCTGATGTGTTTTTCAAAGATCGTACTGTAAAATTCGTATGTAATATTTATATGAACTCTATATTTACCGAACACTAAAGTAATTTTCATATGTATTTTTATAAAGAGAGCAAGCAACTTACCTAAGCCTTTTATAGCACCTAATAGGTCATACTGAATCGCTCGATCAGGGATCAAGAATGAACACGCTTACGCGAAACCTACGATTGTTTGTGACGTACATGATATCATTGAGCCAATAATAAGTTCGACAAACGAATAGAATTACCTACGCGGACAGATAAATAATCCAATAACCAATCACATTGCGGCGCATGAATTTCGTATTTTTTCATGGTATCTATAGTTTTACCCGAAAATTCAAGTAAAAACAAATAAATATAAAAGATCCTCATATTTTTACAGCAAAATTAATAGTTCACTAGTAAAATTACTTTTAAAGTGCACTAAATACCCCAAAAAAATGTCAATTTTACACTTTTAAGTAAATTTTGAGAGTAAATACAAAATTGTACATGTTTTTTCCTGTATTTCCTTTTGAATTTTTGTTACATCTTAAACTTACAAGAAAAAGCTATAAGTTTTACCGAATTTTTTTTACCGAAAATTTACATGATTTATTGTGGTAAATTCACAACGTTATTACATGTAATATTCCTAATTTACCATGGCAAAATTACTGTAATTTTTTACAGTGTACACCACGCCAGTAAGTCTTCCTGGTAGAAATACCGGTCCAATTAGATAATCACTCATAATTCCAGCCCAAACATTCAACGAGAACTGTTGAAAAAGTAAAAGTTTTGAAACATTTTACCAAATAAATGGAAGATAGTAAATCCTCAATGTAAAACGCATTAGCAAATTGTTGAATAAGAGCCACTCAAATCGAACTATTTATCACATATTTCTTGGATTTATTTATTAATAGTTGTGCTATAAATCAAAACGTGTCAATTATACCGTTGCAATTTATAATTCTTTCTGATTGAAAAACGCCATAATAATCCAAACTAGAATTCCAGTTGCCTCAATTAATAATTAATAGTTGCTGATACAAAATCAATTGAAAATATAAACACATTTACATATATGTATAATTAATTTCGTATAAATGGAACGTATAACTGCATGAGAATTATAATTTCTAATTTTGTATTAACTACCAGCATGAAACAAATGTCGTAATCTCCATGTGATCGTTGTAACCTTTCTGTGTTAATTACAATTATTGCTTAATAATAATTATTAATTAGATTACAAAAAACAAAGACAGACATGTAACATAAATATAAACATTGATTCACATCAGGATCTCATATTTCTCAACTGTCAAAATCTGGTGCTTAAAACATTATTTATTTAAATTCTTTTTTTCTTGGTTTTTAGGTCGTCAATATTAAAAACATGAATGAGTACGACGTTTCGCTTTATTGAAAAGCTTTTTCAAGTATATAAATAAACGTAAATGTGTAATTTTAAATAAATGTTTTCGTTAATAAATGACAAATTGTTTTGTTTACTATGATTTTGAATATATTATTATGTTTTATTTAAGATTGCGTTTTAAATAGGATGTTTTGATTATTGTTTTTTTTGCATTTTGTAATTAAATTAGTTCTTAAAATATTGTATTTAGTTATAAAATTAAATTATATAATTTTGTGAAATATGTAAATCGGTTTTATCATTGACTGATTTTATGTTTATAAATTTGAATTATTTCAAGTATATTAGTGTTTTTAATTTGTTCATTGTTTTAAAATTGTTACGTTGTTGAAATCAAAGGTATGATTTTGAGTTTTTAAAGCTGTAAGATTTTTATTATATTTGTGTCCTTTTATTCTATTTTCCAAATATTACATGGTTTCACCTATATATAGACCATTACAATTTTGACAGTCTATTTTATAAACTATGTGTGATGTTTTACTTTTTTCATTTTTTTTTTATTTTAATTTTGAATAGATTTGGTTTTGTAGTAAAACATTATTTATTTGGTAGAAATTGTTTTATCCTTACTAGCGAATGTATGATATCAAATATTGTACGCGGAACCCACAACATTGATTCATTATTTGTTTTCTGAAGGAATAATCACCTATAAAAAATATCTACAACTTCTAAATTGCTCGCAGTTTGCATACAACAATCTTGAGAGATAATGCTTTTTCGGTATGCGTCAAGGATGCCGCAACTTTTTTCAACTTACGTAGAGGGATACACCTGTTCATGGATCAAAAAAAAAAATACGTAGAGAGATTACATTGTAGAATTTTACTTTTGTCGTTTCCGTCAAAAAGGGTTAAATGTAAAATAATTTTAAAATTTGACATACGCAAGTGAGGGAGTAGAATTGAATTTTCTTTTTCGTCATTAATCCGCAGTCAAATCCATTTATATTGGCGTTTTTTTTTATTATTATTATTGACATAAACATTGACAAACCTGGAAAATTGTCAAAATATTTCCGAGGCAAACACAAAAGCACGATTAATATAACACCCGACAGATAGCTCTGATGAACTGCAAATACATCCACTTACTCGTAATTCGAGCCAATCCCGCATGGTGAACATCGACTGACGATCGAACAGCGCAATAGCAGCACGTTAAACATGACATAAGTAGGCGGTGAGGTACATTAGCAGCGTACCGCTGGCTTAGCATAGCCCGAGACCCGGTACAAGCCGTAATTATCTGAGAGGCAAACTGTTTGATGTTCGGTCTCACGCGAGAACGGTATTAGGTCGAGCTTGTCTTGGAAACCGTAGTACGTTGTGTATTGTACACGGGCGTTTCAACTGTCGTCGTCTGGTAAAATGAGACGGGCTTAATTAGGAGGTTGTTATAAATTAAAGCTTGATAATGGCGAGCGGTATAATTTTATAATAATTTTTAAACAGGAATGTTTCGCTCGTTTCGTGACGGATCACGATAATAACATTTTTATGTTGTTTTCTGGTGCAAAAAAAGCGAATCAACCTAAATAAGAAAAAATACAAAGGATTTTCATTTGAAAATCAAGTTGTTGTAACGAGTTGACACCTTTTAACTGTTCATTTCATGAATACAATAGCACATCCATCATTTTTCTTCCCGTCTTAGCCATGTGGGCGGTTATACCCTCGGTGACCAACTATATTTATTTCATATTTTATAAATATTTAAAAAATATTAAATCTTTCTTGAATATTAGTTATATTAATATAATATGCCTAAAATATATTATAGAAAATATATTAGGAAAACATTTAAAAAATATATATGTTATGTAGCATTAATAATATTTTATTGCAAATGTTTTCTCAATATATTATAATAATAACTCTGCAAGAATATTTTGCTTTGTATTTCTGTAAATATTTATTTAATATAAAAAAAAGATTGAATTTTTGCTTTTGTACATTGGTGGGTAGGACGAATAATATAAAATGGTAAAAATATGTATACATATTAAGTAGGTATGTACCTATTTAAAATGATAGTTTAAAGATTAAATTAGATAATATATATCTAATATGATTTAATTAGTATCTAAGTTGAGCGCTGTAACTTTTCTATTAATATAACTGCGTTTTGTATTATATTATTTGTAATATTTGTAAGTTGCGAACGTCAACACAACTTCTATTCATTACGTGCCGGTTTATATAATTTTAGTATTGTTTATGCGTCTATGGATTAGGTACATAGAATGCATAAGCGCACGCGCGTATCATCAACGTTTTCATTCGTTTGTCCGTTACATGTTATAGTTTATAATAGTATACGATTAGGGCAGATTAGGGTTAACTGTGTAATTAATTGTTACGGGGTGTGTTTGAGTTTTTGTGGTGACTACGAGGTAAGCAAAACTTTGAACATGTCATAGCATTTATAAGATAATTGGAATGCTCAATATCGCTATGTACAGAAATCGTTTAATAATATAATTGTAGGAATTTTATGCATCATATATATACTGCATCTGCCAGATAAATTGCTAGTTGATTTGCTTAGATTCATCTCGGTAGATAAGCGTCATAACCTCAAATAGAGGTTAGAATACGTTGTGTTGTTTTATTGTTTGTGCGTAGAATGTTTTCAAATATTATGAAATAAAGTAAAAATAAGTATCGTAAGTATTAGAATGTACCTGCCACTTCAATTATTGTAAATGCTCCAAATGTATTAGTAGGTGTTGATAATGTTGTACGATGTTTTATTCATGGTATGATCTAATACAATTGGCATTGTTTCAGAGGCCACAAGGAAACGCCATGAGAGCGCCACTACGAAGATATGAAAAAAGCCTAGGGTTGTACCTGGCACCAGCCAAGGCTAGACTTAAAAATGAGTATTTTTCATTTTATTGGCTTATTCAAATAAAATGATAATAAATTCGTTTGTTTTTTATTTAGAACACTTCAATTAAAAATAGTGATTAATTTTATAAACCTCAGTATGCCTTAAAAGCTGCCAGAATTATTGATTATTAACTTGTATAGTGAGGTGTGAAAAAACAAGTTCTTGCATTTTGGACAACTCTATGTATGTTTCAACTTTTCGTTATCGAAGTTATACATTCTAAATAATCAAAAACAATTTTAGTTCATTTTGACAAATTAAATAGATTATGCAAAAAAAATCTCATTTTCATATAAATATTTCAATATTTTAGAAAAATATAGCGTTACATTAATTTTAAAATATGGAATAAATATTTTATTGAAATTTTATCTATATTTAGAAAAAATATGAAAATATATTCAAAACCTCTCACGAAAAATATTTATGAAATATATTTTTAAAAATATCTATGTAATATTTCTGGCTGTTAGGATAGCTTACTCACGATATTTAGCTACTGCACAACAAATATACTCATTGACGTGTTATACCTGTGAAGGAATAGTTTGCTCAATTTGATTTCTGGCATCAGAATAACAATATTTAAAACCAACTACATATCTTTGATAATTTTTTGCAAAAAGAAAAAAAATCGTTTTGTAAAGAAACCTGTTTTTGTTGTAAGGAACAATTAAACAAATTTTATTCCTAAATATTTCCATTCTACAGTATCTGCTGTGGTAAATTAAGCCCGGGAAAATGGAAACATCGTCACACAATCATCGAATTCATCAAAATTTAACAGTGTACATTTATTTTATAAAATGAGATATTTAATGGAGAAGTAGATACAAGAACGTATCAATTAGTAAATTTTAATCTGCACTAACACTATCACATGCTTCTCAATGTCATTCATTTAATATTCGGGGCCAAAAAAGACGTAATAACGGCATTGTAGATCGTGCGTGGAACTGCAACGGACTACGAACAAGTGAAACAGACACGGTAAAAATATAAATTTAAGAAAGGACGAAACAGCCACCAGCAGATGCGGCCGCAGAAAATCTCGATAGACCGGTTAGTTGTTATACGAAGGGACCGAACGACCGAACGAAAGAGTAAATAACACAACAAAGGAAGATTGTTTTGCTTCTACGGACTGCCACGGCCCGTCATTTATCTAACCTCAACAATACCTGTCCCGATTTGACACATCTATCAAAGCATAAAGAACGCCGTGTCCCTCTGTTAGAAGTCGACAGGCTGTATGAGAAACGACTTATAACATGGTATAGGAGTGTGTGTGAGTATACGTATACAACATATACATAGGTGGACGCGCACACAAAAACAAGTTACATTATACTGAACCTGAACGGCGGCATTGAAACACAAAGGGGAAAATTGTGTTTTGTAGCTCGGATAGGTATAGTAGGCAACATGTGTTTTTCCGTGACATTGGATATGAAAGGCTGAAGAAATGAAAAAGAATATTGATATGTTCTTTTTGAGCATAAAATTCGCAATTAAATTGTCAATGCGATTAGTATTAATGAAAATTGAAAATTCGATTTAATGATACTCTTTATAGATTATTTAATTTATTTTTATTTGTATAGAGATACTGAAAAAAGTAAGTTAGATAAATAAAGTAGGTAGGTAAAAAAAGCTTTGAGTGCAAAAAAATAATTGTTTTTTTTTAGACTCTAGAGAACAAGTATTCTAAATTTCGTTTCTTCTAGGATTCAGCCCTTTCAAAGTTTGCGCGATTTTTCAGTTTTTTGTAATTTGCGGTAGATTACTTGATCAAAAAGATGACGTAGCCTGTCTTCCCAAGAAGTTAATAATGGAGGAAGAGTGCCTCTTATGCCCCATTTCTTAATTAATATACGTAGAAAACGATGGTTATCCCTAACAGCCAGAAATATTACATAGTATTTTTAAAAATATATTTTATAAATATTTTTCGTGAGATTTTTGGATATATTTTTCATATTTTTTTCTAAATATAGATAAAATATTCAATGAAAATATTTATTTCATATTTTAAAATTAACGTAAGCGCTATATTTCTTCTAAAATATTTATATGAAATTGAGATTTTTATTGCAATCTATTTAATTTGTCAAATGAACTAAAATTGTTCTTGGTTATTTAGAATGTATAACATCGATAACGAAAAGTTGAACATACATACAGTTGTAAAAGGCAAGAACTTGTTTTTTCACACTCACCATACAAGTTAATAATCAATAATTCTGGCATCTTTTAGGCATACTGAAGGTTTATCAATTAATCACTATTTTTATTGAAGTGTTCTAAATAAAAAACAAACGTATTTATTATCATTTTATTTGAATAAGCCAATAAAATGAAAGATACTCATTTTTAAGTCTAGCCTTGCTGGTGCCAGGTACAACCCTATGGCTTTTTTCATATCTTCGGTAGTAGCGCTCTCATGGCGTTTTCTTGTGGCCTCTAAACAATGCCAATTGTATTAGATCTACCATAAATAAAACATCGTACAACATTATCAACACCTACTAATACATTTGGAGCATTTACAATAATGGAGTGGTAGCTACATTCTAATACTTACATACTTATTTTACTTTATTTCATAATATTTGAAAACATTCTACGTACAAACAAGAAAACAACAACACGTATTCTAACCTCTATTTGAGGTTATGACGCTTATCTACCGAGATGAATGTCTTAAGCAAATCAACTAGCAATTTATCTGGTAGATGCAGCACATATA